>PVJS01017053.1:0-36615 GCA_004027185.1 Glis glis | reverse complement strand
AACCCAGGGGCATTCTACCTCTGAGCTACACCCCCAGCCCTATTTTTTTATTCTTTATTTTGAAACAGAGCCCCACTAAGTTGCAAGGGCCTCACTAAGTAGCTGAGTCTGGCCGCGAACCTGGATCCTCTGGTCTCAGCCTCCCAAGTGCTGGGATTACAAGCGTGTGCCACCATGCCCAGATTCATCTGTTTCTTCTTACACAAATAGCCAATATATGTTAATTGTTTTGACCTTTTAAAAATATTTTTAATTATAAACAATGTTGCAAAAGCATGGACATAGTTATTTTTATGTTATATTTGTAAAATCCGGGTAGATTCCTATAAGAATTGCTGAAACAAAAGTAAATGCATGTGTGCTTTTAACAATATATTGCCAAATTCCAGTCACGAGATTACACCAACCTACAGTCCCAACAGATTTATATTAAAGTCTATTCCCAGCCATTTGCAAAGAGAGCATTTTCTGTATAGATGTTAAATTTGCCAATGTAATAGGTAAGAAATGTTATCTGAATGTGTTTTTAAATTTATATTTTATGTGTTTAAGGGTTATTTTTGTATGTTTTGTATGTTTAAAGTTTATTTTTAATAACTAGTTAAAACTGGCTCTCATCACTCAGGGTAATGATTTTGAAATATTTTTATTCTTATTAAATATTTTAAATACATGTATTTATTTTTATTGGTGGATTGTAGTTATACATCATAATGAGATTCAGTTTTTTCCTAGGGTAAATACATAGGAGTGGGACTGCAGAAGAGTATAGTCACTATAGGGTTAACTTTAAGAAACCTCCATATTGTTTTCCAGAGTGACTTACCATTTTGTATACCCACTATAAATTTAAACATGTTTCAGTTATTTCACATCCTCACCCACACTTGGAATTTCTGTATTTTTATTTTATTATACATGTAGTAGTATTTCATAATTATTTTAATTTGGGTTTTTCTAATAACTAGGAATGTTGAAAATATATTCTATTCTTAATTATTTTCCAAATTTCCTATTTGATGAAGTATCTTTTCAAGTCTTTCAACCTTTTATAAAAATTTAGTTGTTTTCTTTCTACTGAATTTGAGTATTATATATATATATATTTGAGTATTATATATATATATATAGATAGATAGATAGATATAGATATATATAGATATATATAGATATAGATATAGATATATTTGAGTATTATATATATATATATATATATATATATATATATTGTATATAAGTCCTTTGAAAGATATGTTACAGGCAAATATTCCCTCCCAGTTTGTAACTTGTTTTTATTCTTAGTGTCAATTTTAATTTTTTTTGCTCATGGAATATTTTGACATATATTTTATTTTTATCAAGTAAAATTTATTAACATTTTATGTATTCATATTTTAACTCAGACTGCTAAAAAGAGGATGAATCCGTCTATGTTTTCTTCTAAAATGTATATGGTTGTGTACTTTTACATCCAAGGCCCTCAGCTCTTGAGTGTTTATCCCTATGTATGGTGAGAGATTTTAATTTAATTTTATCTATTCCCAGATAACATTTTTTAAAAGTTTTTTTCCTTTCTAAAATTGTTTTATGTATATTTCTCCTTGTTTATCTTATCATAAATATTTTACTGTCAACTTGTCAACTCCATAAGATAGTTTTTTGGTTTCCAGTTATTACTGTATTTCTGTTAATGTTTCCTTGCACATCTTGTTACTTTTGCTTTATAAAGGTTTTTACTATATTATTTGGTGCAAGGATATTTATTTATTGATTGATTTGTCCCCTCAGCTTTATTGGGTTATGACCAACATTAAAAAGTTGTATATATTTAAGTTTTATAATATAATATTTTGATGTGCAATTATGAAGAAATGAGGATTGAACCCAGGGGCATTCTACCTCTGAGCTACACCCCCAGTCCTTTCTACTTTTTTTTTTGAAACAAGGTCTCACTAAGTTGCTAAGGCTGGTCTCCAATCTGCAATCCTCCTATCCCAATCTCCAAGGAACTGGAATTACAGGCATACACAACAACCATGCCCGGCTATCCTTATACATTTTGAAGTGATTGCACAATCAAACTAAATATCATATCTATATCCATTACCTGTATAGTTGTCTGTATTTTTTTATTTTTGTAGTGTTGGGAACAATTAAGATCTATTCTCTTTAGTAAGTTTAAGTATATAGTACATCATTATTAACTATAGTTACCATCTGTCCATTAGCTCTCCAAAGCTACTTAATTTATAACTGAAAGCTTGTATTCTTTGCCCCAAATCCACCCATTGTCCCACTGTCAGTCTCTGGCAACCACTTTTCTATTCTATTTACATGAGCTTGAATTCTTTGGATTCCACCTTTAAATATGATCATAAAATATTTATCTTTGTCTATTATGGGATTATCTTTTTCTTGAACTTATTTCACATAACATTATTTCCTATATGTTCATCCCTGTTGTCAAAAATGGCAAGGTTTCCTTCTATTTTAGGCTGATTAATATTCCATTTTATGTATGCCACAGTGTCTTTATCTATTCATTCTGTGATAGGTGCTTAGGAAACTTCCACTGGCTTTTGTGAATAATGCTGCAATGAATATGAGAATGCAGATATCTCTTTGAGGTGCTGATTTCTTTTCCTTTATATATATATTCAGAAGTGGGATTTCTATATCATATGGTCCTTTGTTTTAGTGTTTTGAGGAATCTCCATTATGTTTCTGTAGTGACTTTACCAATTTATCATCCTATCACAAATGTACAAGGGTTCTTTTTTCTTTGTATCTTTTGTTAATACATGGACTTTTCAATATAACCATCCTAACAGGTGTGAAATGTTTCACAATGTGATTTGATTTGCATTTTCTTGATGGTTAGTGAAACTGAGTACTTTTAATAAAATTATTGGTCATTTATGTGTCTTCTTTAGAAAAATGCTGATTCAGGACCCTTGCTCACTTTTTAAAAGCAAGTCTTTGTTTTGTTTTTTTTTCTCATTTGCTTATTTATTTGTTTGCTTTGTGCTATTAAGTTATATGACTTCTTAATATATTTTGTATATTAATTTCTTATCACATACATAGTTTGCAAATGTTTTTTTCTCATTTCATAGGTTTCCTTGCATTTTTGTTGTTTCCTTCATTATGTAGAAACTTTTTAGTTTTATAGTCTCATTTTTTATTTTGTTTTGTTTCCTTGCTTTTGTAGTCATATTCATAGACTCATTGCCAAAGTCATTGTGACGGAGCTTTTCCTGTTTTTTTCCAGTCATTTTAGAGTTTCAGTATTGCATTTAAATATTTAATACATTTTAAATTGATGTCTTATATAGCCTGAGATAAGGGTACAAACATTTTTAGAATATGGTTAACTAGGGTTTCCAACACTATTTATGGAAGAGACATCCTTTAATCACTGAGTGTTCTTGGTGATTTGTAGATTAGTTGACTAAATGTTTGAATTTATTTCTGTGCTTTCTATTCTGTTCCATTATCTATGTCTGTGTATATGCATTTATGCAAGTACCATATTCTCAAATAATACAGTTTTATAATATACTTAGAAATCAGATAATATGATGTCTATGGCTTTGCTCTTTATGTTGATTAATTTGACTAGTTGAGGGCCTTTTGTAGTTCCATACAAGTTGTAAAATGTTTTTTCTATTTCTATGAAAGATATCATTGGAGTTTTCATAAGAATTTTATTGAATCTGTAGATTGCTTTGTATAATATGGGCATTTTAGCAATAGTAATTCTTCTGATCCATGAAAATGAAGTATTTTTCCATTTATTTGTTTTTTCCAATTTCTTCTTTCATCAATGCTTTATAGTTTTTGTGTAAATCACATTAATTTCTTTAGTTAAATTTGCAAAGTGATTTTTATTTTGTCTTTGATATGATGATTGGGATTATTTTCTTGATTTCTTGATAATTTGCTATTAATAGAAATGCAACTGATTTTTGTGTCTTGATTGCTTTTATCCTGCAACTTTAGTGAATTCATTAGTTCTTTTAGTCTTTTATGGTGTGTGTGTGTGTGTGTGTGTGTGTGTGTGTGTGTGTGTGTGTGTGACATCTCTAGGCACCTTTTATGATGTGTAGGACATGTCTTCTTCAAGCAGAGATAGTTTTACTTCCTTTATGATTTGAATGGCTTTCTTTTTTTTCCCCCTCTTTCCTAAATAGATCTGGTTGAGACTTCCAGTACTGTGGTGCATAGAAGTGGCAAGAATGGAATTCTTGTCTGTTCTTAAAGGATTTATTTCATTTTTCACTACTGATGGAAGCTATGGGCTTGTCATATGTTGTCACTAATATGTTGTTGTACATTCCTTCTATAGTTAATTTGTTGAGAGGTTTATTAAAAAAGGACATTGAATTTTGTCAAATACTTCTATATCTATTGAAATGATCATGTAGGATTTTCTTTCTCTAAATTCTGTTAATATTTCATAAAACCATCTTTGTATCCCAGGAATAGATCTTACTTGATAAAGACATTTGATTCTTTCAGCATGGTTTTAGATTTAATTTTCACATATTTTGTTGAAAATTTTTGTGTTCATCATGGATATAGCTACTGATTGTTCTCTTGCAGTGTGCTTGTCTGGCTTTGATGTTAGGATAACGATCACCTTATAAAATTACTTTGGAAGGTTTCTGACTCTTCAGTTTTGGGAAGAACAATTATATTTGCATTAAGAATTTTGGCTTGTAACAAGAAACAATGCACTTTTTCACATTTAGTGGTTTATGTTTGCATTTTGCTTTGTTTGACATTATAACCTACATTAACTTCACATGGCTTCTGTTTGCCTGGTATACATCTATCCTTTTTTTTTCCTATTTTAGCTCTTTAGAAATGATTTTAGTTGTGGCATAATTTTAATAGTTTAGATACATAAGCCGGGCGTGGTGGCGCACGCTTGTAATCCCAGTACTTTGGGAGGCGGAGACCAGAGGATCCACGTTCGCGGCCAGCCTCAGCTCTCTCTCTCTCTCTCACTCTCTCTCTCCCTGTCTCTCTCTCTCTCTCTCTCTCTCTCTACTTAGTGAGGCCCTCCACAACTTCGTGAGACCCGGTTTCAAAATAAAGCATAAAAAAAATAGGGCCGGGGGCGTAGCGCGGAGGTAGAACACCTCTGTGTTCAATCCCCAGTGCCGCAAAAAAAAAAAATAGTTTAGATACATATATTAAATTTAATGATAAGATTTATTTGCCTCAGCTGTCACATTAATTTCATAAATATATGTACATTTATGTTCACTATTTTTCTATGCATGCCCGGCTTATTTTATTTGTTAAATTCTTTTTGCATGTAGGAGATTTTGCACTTTTGTTTTATAGGATACCTTTCATGAAAAGATTTTCAATGCCCTTCTTTCTCTATTATCTTACTTAAGTTTACTGACTTCTTTGTACTTTTTAGTTTTATATATAAGTGATTACCTATTTCCCATAAAATTACCAGGAAAGATATTATAATTTTCTCTTCCCCTCTCATTTCCACCCATTTTTTGCAGTTTATTGATAGAATGTACAACACAAAGTATATATCATATATTTCACTCATTTCCTCATCCATCCCTTAATCTTCATTTTCAGTCTGAAGTTAAATATATAAAGTACTCATTGTTACTATATTTCTTTCAGTTTCCCCTGTTGTCTCCTGGATGGAAGAATTTCATCTTCTAATAGATTTCTCAGGAAGAAATTATGGGTGTACAATTCTTTGAGATCTGACATATTTAATTTTCCTGCGTATCATTGATAAAAAAAACCTAGACTGGTAATTAAGTCCTAGGTTTACTTACACTTTCTTTTTTTATAATATTGATCTCTTTTCAAACTGTTTTTGACTTCCATTAGAAAACTGGTTATCTACCTGTAGAAAAAAGGGACTAAATCCTTACCTCTCACCCTGCACAGGAGTCAACTCGAGATGGATTAAAGACCTGGAAGTTAGACCAGAGTCTGTAAAATTATTAGAAGAAGGCATAGGTTCAACACTCCAACATATAGGCACAGATAGAAACTTCCTCAACAAGACCTCCAAAGCACAGGAAATTAAAATAAGAATTAATAAGTGGGATAGCATTAAACTACAAAGCTTCTGCTCATCAAAGGAAACCATCAAGGGCTTAAAGAGAAAGCCTACAGAATGGGAGAAGATATTTCCAAGCTATCCCTCTGACAGAGGTCTAATATCTAGGGTATACAAAGAACATAAAATACTTTACACTAAAAATACAAATAATCCAATCAAGAAGTGGGCAACTGAAATGAATAGACACTTCACGAAAGAAGAGATACAAATGGCCAATAGATACATGAAAAAATGTTCAGCATCATAGCAATCAGGGAGATGCAAATCAAAACTACTCTAAGATTTCATGTGACCCCAATTAGAATGGCAAGCATTAAGAAGTCAAACAACAACAAATGTTGGCGAGGATGTGGGGAAATTGGGACTCTTCTACACTGTTGGGATTGCAAACTAGTTCAACCACTGTGGAGATCAGTGTGGAAATTCCTCAGAAAACCTGGAATGGACCCACCATATGATACAGTTATACCACTACTGGGTATCATACCAAAGGGTTTAAAACCAGAAAACTACAGTAATATATGCATACCCATGTTCATAGCACCTCAATTCACAGTGGCCTAATTATGAAACCGACCTAGGTGTCCATCAACAGATGAGTGGATTACAAAATTGTAGGAAATACACACAATGGAATTCTACTCAGCAATAAAGAAGAACACAATACCAGCATTTGCAAGAAAGTGGAAGGATCTGGAGAATATTATGTTAAGCGAGATCAGTCAATCACAATAAAAGAAGGGACATTATGTTTTCATTAATATGTTCAACCTAGGGTGTAGTGGGGACACACAAGGGACTCTGGTTGATAATGGAGAACCCTCATTGGGGCAAGGGAAGTGATACAAGGGAAGGGGAAGTGCAAGAAAAAAGTGAATTAGTGGAATTATTATCATAATCAATATGTACATGTCAAAATATACCAACATCATTCTTGGTACTTCATACAGGTGGGGAGAGGCAGGGGGGGGCACTAAGAGCTGTGTGCATGTATGTTAACATCAAATAGATATTCATTGCGATATAAGACTCCAATGCACCAATAAAAGCAAATTAAAAAAAAGCAATGTGTGTTGGAAGAATGTTCAATAGTTTGGGAGGATGTGATATTTATTTTTCTACTTAAAAGTTGAATTGAATGTGTACTCTTTTTATTGATTTGTGATGCACATAATTTTTAAAAGTTTTATTTATTCTTTTTCTTTCACATTTTGGGGAAAAGAGCATTTGGCAAAATTATATTAACACCACCAGTAATACCTCATTCACATAGTTTTTAATAAGACATGAAATTTACATATGGCAATTTTCAAAATACTTTTATTGGTACATTATAGTTTCATATCCTAATGTAATTCACAGTGATAGTGACATACTTTCCTCTGGCTTCCTCACCACCCCCCTTCCCCATACAGTATATTGAGATTGGCATTGGTATTCTCCACATATATATATATATATATCATGTATATATATATATATACATGATGTCAGGGAAGTGTTTCCTTCGTTAATTCTTCCTGTCTCCCTTCCTCCCCCAAACCACCTCTCTTGCTCCACTGGAGTTTCTCTTCCATTATCTAAAGTCCCTCTTGTATCCCAATTACTCCCTAGATTCCTCATATGAAAGAAAACATATGACCTTTCACTTTCTGTGGCTGGCTAATCTCACTTAGCATACTATTCTCCAGGTCCATCCACTTCACTGCAAATGATATAATTTTGTTCTTCTTATTTGCTGAGTAGAATTCCACTGTGTGTACATCCCATAAGTTTGTAATCCATTCATCTTTTGATAGTCACCTAAGTTGGTTCCACAATTTTGCTATTATGAATTGTGCTGCTACAAATATGAATATTCATAAATTACTGTAATATTCTGATTTCAATCCTTTTGGAAAGATACCCAGGAGTGGTATAGCTGGATTATATGGTAGATCCATTCCCAGTTTTCTGAGGAATCTCCACACTGATCTATAGCAGCTGCAATAATTTGCCATATGACAATATTTTGTTTCCAAATATGTAGATTAGTATTGTTACCAAATCCTGGTACTTGCCCCAATTTGCCAAATCAAATAATTGTGACAAGCCTTTGAGAAGAAGGAAAAAGAAACCTATTCATGTACCAGCAAATCAGAGAAAACAGTGAACTTAAGCTCAGGAACAAGCCCTGGATTCTCCCTGAACAATGGAATCAAGTCCCTTTAAGAGTTAGCTTTTCAGGGTCATGCTGGTGTGTTGTAAGAAGGGATGTAATTCATGTTTTTTTAAATATGTTTTTATTGGTGCATTGTAGTTTAACATCACAATGAGTATCAGTTTGGTGTTAACGTACATGCACACAGCTCTTGGTGCCCCTCCCTCCCACCTCCCCCCCCCATATGTAGCACTGAGAATGATGTTGGTATAATCTCATATATACACATTGTTTATTATAGTAATTCCATAGGTTCACTTCTTTCTTGCCCTTCCCCTTCTTCTTTATTGCTGAGTAGAATTCCATTTTGTGTATTTCCCATAATTTTGTAATCCATTCATCTGTTGATGGACATCTAGGTTGGTTCCATAATTTGGCCACTGTGAATTGGGATGCTGTGAACATAGGTATGCATATATTACTGTAGTTTTCTGGTTTCAATCCCTTTGGTATGATACCCAGTATTGGTATAGCTGGATCATATGGTGGATCCATTCCCAGTTTTCTACACCAACAGTGTAGAAGAGTCCCAATTTCCCCACATCCTCCCCAACATTTGTTGTTGTTTGACTTCTTAATGCTTGCCATTTTAATTGGGGTCAGATGAAATCTTAGAGTAGTTTTGATTTGCATCTCCCTGATTGCTAATGATGTTGAACATTTTTTCATGTATCTATTGGCCATTTGTATCTCTTCTTTCATGAAGTGTCTATTCATTTCAGTTGCCCACTTCTTGATCAGATTGTATTTTTAGTGTAAAGTCTTTTATGTTCTTTGTATATCCTAGATATTAGACCTCTGTCAGAGGGATAGCTTGGAAATATCTTCTCCCATTCTGTAGGCTTTCTCTTTAAGCCCTTGATGGTTTCCTTTGATGAGCAGAAGCTTTGTAGTTTAATGCTATCCCACTTATTAATTCTTGTTTTAATTTCCTGTGCTTTGGAGGTCTTGTTGAGGAAGTTTCTACCTGTGCCTATATGATGGAGTGTTGGACCTATGGCTTCTTCTAATAACTTTGAGTCAGTTCTTATTCAGATCCACAGGCCAAGGTCATGTTGGTGTGTTTATATGCAAGTGTTCCTTGACTCAGTTCTTATTCAGATCCACAGGCCTGGATCATCCTGGTGCATTTATCAGAAGGTACACAGTTCTTGTCTCAGTTTTCCTTGAATCAGTCCAGATCCATAGGTGCCAGGTCCCCTTCCATCAGTAGATGAGTAAGAACATGTTTTTTGATAATAGTAGGTGAAAGAAATGGGGAGGACAAAGGAGGAAAAATGTCAGCTTTGAAACAGGCCATCTGTAAGCAGTCAAGGTCAGAAGCAGCCCCCTCCTCCTAAACCCCCCTTACAGTGTAGAATTTCTAGGTCATTATCTGATGGGCAGAAAATATCGTATTATGGGTTGCCAGAGATACTGACCTACTGATGTCTTTCTCTCTGCTTTTATAGCAAAAGAGCAATGCTTTCTATGTAAATGGGCTTAAAAATATTTATTGATTGAATACATCCTGGTTATTACCACATTATCAGTCAAAGGCATAATCCTAGGGTTTATTCAAGTGAAACCAAACTAGAATAATAAAATGATGCTTGGAAAATGTTTGATCTTTTTCTGGGCTGTGAAGTCTTAATATGGTAAAAGTCTGAAAGTCACCAAGAAAAGGAAACAGAAAAGACCACTGGCTGATTTTGTTCCAAGTTCTTGCTATATGAAGGGCTTTTTAAACATATCTGCAAACAAGACTTCTGTGTGTATTTAATTGCTTTGATGCAGATACCCTCAAGGTAGACTATTTTATCTTTCAAATTTCTTCAAGCAATGAGAGGATCACTCAGCATAAATTTAAGTTAAGGAATAGTCAGTCTCTACCTCTTGTAAAGCTTTACTACTCAGTGGAAAATGGCCTCCATATACACTGTATCAGCATCACCAAAGAATTTGTCAATATGCAAGACATCAGATCCCTTTCCAGACTTACTAAACTCAAATCTATATTTTACCAGTATCATGGGTAATTTATATGCACATTTCAGGTTGTGAAGCACTACTTTATATGGATTATAAAGAAATTCTCTAATAAAAGACTAGAAAAAAGGAAGTGATCAGGTTTGTTTAATTTACAACAGAATTCAACCAACATGAAGCAAAATGAATGAAAGGGTAAATAAAGACCATATTCAGACACTATTTGCAGCCTGGAGTCACCAGGACAACTGAAAGGAGCACAGATTGCTTTATATCTTGTTTTTTTTTTTTTTCTTAGCATTTATCTGCCATCATATATTTGTTTAAAACTTCTAGGAATTTATGGAAAACATAATGATTTTTTCTTCACCTACAAATAGAAAGCTGTGTGAATTTGACAAAAAATAATCTTTGTCTTTGTATGCTGATTTTTATGTATAAAATAAAGTAGTTGACTACCTTTTATTAGGTTGGCAACAATGTGAATTTTGTTCTTTATGAAAAAAGCAATACCGCCAAATTAGACCAAAGTTGAAGTAGTAATATTCTTCCTTTCTTCCCTCATTTCCTCTTTCCATGTGTAGGAAAGTGCATTTAACATCTCATTTTTCTTTAAATATTCAAAACCAAGCATAACGAGGGCACATGAAAGGTTCCTAAATGTTGGTTGAATGAATTGACACCAAACAATCACTAATGTTGGAGAATTCACATATTTCCTATAACAGTAAGCATTGGGTGACCTCTTCTAATGAATTTTTTTCCAGGTGTTAATTCAAATCTGGATATTTACTAATAATTTTTCAACAAGTTAGGATGTAAAAGACAGTTATGGTTCTAGTTCAAGTCCATTCATATGCCACTCTTTCCACTAATGTATATTTTCTTTTAAGAATGTCTCTCACTGGGCAGATCCACAACAGATACCTTCAATAAAAATATTTAGATAACATACAGATTTACAGTTGTTTCTTGCCTGTATTTAGACAAAAATGTAAATCCAGTTTTATTTTTAATTTGCTAAAAATTGCTTATTTAAAATATAAACATTAGTAAATGAAACAACTAAATAATTTAACATATAAATCTTTATAATGTTAATTACTGACTCATGTCCAAATATTCTCTAGTACAGATTGATTTTAGAAGCTATGTAGGCTCAGCAGCATGTGGCATGATGAGTGCCTTGGGACCTATCGCAATACTGAAATGCTATAGTGGCACATTATGCATCAAGAAAGCAAGCAATCTATTTTAAACTTATATGTGCTTGCATCTGGTTTATATTTCACAACAATCGGAAGGTGCCTATCTTCATTTTAATCATCCAGACACACATGCTAAGACATAGAGAAAATAATAAGATGTATTCAAATAAAAAATCTATTTATTTTTAATTTTTGGTACCTCCAAGCTACATACACAGCCCTTTTCTAAAAATGTTTTTATTTTAGAACAGGGTCTCAGTAAGTTGTTGAGTTTTCACTAAATTTCTGAGGCTGAACTCAAATATGCAATTCTTCTGTCTCAGCCTCCTAAGGACTGGGATTACAGGTATGTGCCATTGCACCTGACTTCAAATAAAATAATCTAGAATCATTAAATATTCTCTTGTGGTTCAGGCTAGATGTCCATCTACTCTTTAAGTATTCTGAAAATGGGTAGAAGTATGGAAATGTCTTCATTTAATATTATAAATATAAGATCACTCTTTAATAAAAACAAGGATATAGGATAAAGAAAGGGACAATTTGTTACTTTTATCATGAGGAAAAAAAGGAAGTACTCAAATTTTTTTCCAACTTTATAATTCCTACTAATGTCTCTAGTAATAGCATTGAACTTTTGATGGCCCTAGACAGATAAAACCATGCAAAGCTAATTAGAGGAAAAGAGAAAAAAATGGATGCTTAAGTAAAAATTAGAATTTATTCTTAATATAACCAGTATCAGAGTTCAAAAATAAATCATATTTTAATTAACTTCTTAAATATTTGTATGCAATTCTAGTGCAACTTGAGCTTCAAAGACATACTGCATCAGTATCTTTAAATATTACTAAGGAGAAGTTTAATAAGTTTATGGTTATTATAAGGCTGAAAGTGATAGTTAATTACTTTTTCTCTCTTGCAACCTTTTAATAGTCTTCATGAAAATAAATTAATCCTTTTCTATATGCATGTGTTATCATCAAGCCCAGCAATTTACTGATTACAAGGATAGAATTGAAAGGATCATAATTGAAGTTTACATTAGAGATGCAACCCTCTCTCCTACCTCCATCTCCCACTCTTTATTTCTGAACTATGTACTAAGTGAATAAGTTAAAACTTTGAGGAATTTTTAGCTTTGGTTTGCAGTCATGGATATTCAGATGTTCACACATGCAGATACTAACAATACCAGTATTAGTTATTTTAGGTACACTTTTTACTGCATTATTGTAAATAATGGCATAAAAATTGTTATGACTTTGAGATTCAAAATTCATTTCTTCTAGCTCGCAGCCTTTTAACAATAGTTTCTGTAGTATTTGTTTCTTTACTGCTTCTTTCACTTTATTTTAACTAGCATAATATGTGTGTGCATATATATATATATTTGTGTTTGTGTTTCAGCAACAAAATAATCAAGAGACGAAGATCAAGATTCACTTGTTTGGAATCACTGCTTATCATAAGTTAGAAAGCATGGAGAAGCTTTTGGCCTTCACACATGTACCGAGGATCACAGACATGGGATAGAAATGTATGCATTGGAAATGACAATTAAGTGACCTGCTTCAGTTTGAACAACAAATTTATTCTAATTAAAAGCTGTGAAAGAAAGAGACAAGAGAAACTGGGTGGTTAAATTTACGAACTGTCAGGTATTTTCTGGTTCTTGTTCTCTTTATTAAAAAAGAGAATCTTGTGATGGTGTATAACGTAGGTCAAATTTGATTCATGGTAGATCTGGCTTGAAAAAGGCCAAGCATTTTGTAACCTCGTGTTTAAAGGTTACTGACATGACTTTAGAGCTAAGGCTAGATCCTTGCTCAAGAAAAATTATTTACTAAGAAACTGTGAACCTAAAAGCTTGAAATAGATTGTTCATTAAAGAATGGCAATTCTTCCCTGAATTTTTATAGCATGGTTTTCATGAAGCAAGCTCACAGGAAGAATTTTAGATCAACTAATTTATACTGAAACTATATTATAGCATATTATATATAATACAAGACTTTATCCATCATTGGTGAAAATAGACATCCATGATATTGTAGTATAATGAGAAATATATATTTGATCCCTGGCACAGAATTTCTACAATCTTTGTAATTTCATGAGCAATAAGGGTGCTAGGTACATTACTGGTCCTAATATGTTGTCTTTGACTCCAGTTCCTGACAAAGAGCTCCTGATTCCTTGAAATTTCTTGGGCAAGAGGTGTTTCTTTGCCCCAATGTGGTGACTCTTGGTAGGCTCCTAGATGAAGGCTGGCCAACAGAAAAAGCATTCCACAATTTAAAGCTTGGAACATTTAGCCCCAACCCCACACCCTACTGTCCTCCAGTTAGGGGAGATGGGCTGGAGTTTGAGTTAATAATCCTCCATGTCTAGATGATGAAGCCTCCATAAAGTGCCTGAAGTTCAGCATCCAGAGAACCTCTAAGTTGATGAACATGTGGAAGCCCTGGGAAGATGGAGCTCCCAGAAAAGGCATGGAAGCTCCTTGACCCTTCCCACATACTTTGCTTTATTTTCCTCTTCATCTCACCGTTCATCTGTATTCTTTATAATACTTCTCTTAATAAACCACTACACGTGTCTCCTGAGCTCTGTGAGTCATTCTGGCAACTGATCAAACCAGAGGAGATTGTTGTTGACATTTCCTTATATATAGTTATCTGGTCAGAAGTTTCAGGTCAACCTGGGACTTTGTGAGTAGCCTCTGAAGTGAGGTACAGTGTTATGAAACTGAACCCAGTGGGTTCTGTGCTAAATCTGTTGTTTTTAGTTTCAGAAAAGTATAATTCCCAGCTGGTGTCAGCAGAGAATGGAGATTTGCTTGATGTGGAAAACCCATACATTCCCTCACAGAAGTGTTCTGTGTTGAGTACAATTATGGAAGGAAAAACACTGTTTTTCTGTAAACAACATAATTTATGGCATTTATTTCTTTATAATTTTCCAAATTCCAAAGTACATGTACACACACACACACACACACACACACACAAAAAAAAAAAGTAGGTTGGCACTATTCCCAAAAATGATTACCTAAATTATAAGGGACATTAGGGAATGATAAAGAGATTCTGCTTTTCTTTTCTAGATGTTCTTATTTATTTAATGAAACCTTGAAGTAGCACTGAATGTATTTATGTGTAGAAATTCTCATTTTTCTTTCTGGAAAGACAGGTTCTATTTTTTAGATTTAATTTTATGAATGCATTTTAATTATGCATCATAGTGAGGTTCAGAGTGATAGAAACATACATGCACACAGCATTTGTTATGTGTTATCCTTTGGCTCTGATCTACCCACACTGCTCCCTGTAGGTAATATTAACATTGATGTAGATAACTTTATATATTAAAAGGGTTATTTGAATGGTTTCCATCATCAGATCTCCCCTTTCACTTCCCCACCTCCCTCCCCAAATTCCCTTCCAAAATTCTACTAATATCTCCCCTCATTTATCTGAAGTTCTCTTTGTTTCTCAATTTCTTTCTAGCTTTCACATATGAGTGAAAACATGTGACCATTCACATTCTGCCAGTAAACTACTAGAGGAAGAGTTTATATTAAACCTTTTCTATGAATTTATAATGCTGTCATCTACATTTATCTCTTTAGCCTGAGCATATGCCATGTTCAAAGACATTGCTGGCCATGTAGATGAAGGGGAACAGAGAGGTATGTGAATGAGTGGACTCTATCACTGAAGCTGATAATATGGGTTTTTAAACTGTGGAGAACACAACTGCCAGAGACAGGTTAATATTTGCCTTGGAAAGGGCTAAGGGTTATGGAAAGTTATGACCAGACTGTTGAACTAGCTGAAAGCAGCCTGTTCCTCCAAGGTAAATGTTCCTGTGTCTCTTGCCGGCGCCAACCCCCAACTGTCCTGCTTGTTAAACATTGTCTCAAGGATCTTCTGCACATCCTCAGCAGTTTTACTGCTAACAGTTATCTTAAGGACTTGCTGCAGGTATTCTACAGTTTACCCAGTTAACCATTACCTCAAGGTCTTCCTGAATGTTTACCTGTTAAACATTACCTCCAGGAATCTCTGCATATACTTATGCAGCAGTGTCCAAACTGTAACCTTCCCGCTGAGATGACAATACAAGATGTGGACAAGTGTCCAGTGGAGCCTAAGAGTGAGGTCCCCTGGCCTACCCCTTTCAATCTGCTCTCCGTGTCTGTGTCATTCTTTTCCTTTCAGGTGAACTGGACGTAACAGACATTAAACTGTAACATCTGTACTACCCAGCTCAGCAGACACATGCAGATCATATTGAATTGGATAGGAAAGGAAAAGACTATATTTCTGGGGAAGGATTTTTTTTTTGGGGGGGCAGTGTACTGGAAGTTGAATCCAGGGTCATTCTACCTTCGAGCTACATCCCAGAGCTATTTTATTTTTTATTTTGAAACAGGTTCTCACTAAGTTGCTGAGAATCCTGCTAAGTTGCTGAGGCTGGACTCAGACCTGCAATCCTATGGGCATCCTCCACTACTCCTGGCTTGTGTCTAAAGATTTGATGTTTATTAAACACAGATTGCAAGATAGCAGCTAGAAAAAATCTTAAATAGTTTTGTATAATTTACAGACATTTCATTTAATATACAAAGAAACTGAATACACCAGGAATTTTTAATCCTTATGCTACTGTTTAAAAAATTAGAGCCCAAGAAATGTATTTTTTTTATTATTTTGGTACTGGAGATTGAGCCCAGGGGCATTCTACCATCAAGCTATATCCACAGTCCTTTTTATTTATTTATTATTTTTATTTTAAAATTGGGTTTCCTGAAATTTCTGAGGCTGACCTTGAATCTGTGATCCTTGAATCTGTGATCCTCCTTCCAAGTACTGGGATTACAGGCATGTACCACCATACCTGGAAACAAAAAGGATTAGATTGGAAATAGATGAAATAGAAAATAGAAAAATGATAGAAAAGTCAATGAAATTAAAAGCTGATTCTTTTAGAGAACTAATAAAATTGGCAAATGTTCTAACATTTAACAATAGAGAGAGAGAGAGAGAGAACTCAGACTAAAGGAAGCAAAAGAAGGGATTTGTGATAGTCAGTCTAGGTTGTCAACTTGACCTGATCATGACACACCCAAGATTATGTGATTTTGGGTGTGTAACAGCAGATTAAACAGAAAGCCCTGCCCTGCATGTAGGCAGCAGGATTCTGATAGGTGCGGACTTAGATAAAAGAGGGAGAAGCCACGTAGAGTGCATGCGACTCTTTCTGAGGAAAACGCATCTGCTCTCACCTGAGATCGTCAGCCGCCGGCTTTGCCTTTCTCTGAAGAGCTTCTTGATTTTCTCGGCCTCCAGCTCTTGGAACTGAAACTTCACCATCGTTTCTCCGAAGAGCTTCCTGATCTTCACGTCTTGGACTGGGACTGAATTAGTGGTTGCTCTGATCCTAAGACTCCAGCTCTTAGACCGTTCGACCAGCTACTGGTTCCTCTGACTCTCCACGTGCAGTCAGAACATGGGACTACATCGCTTCAAACTGTAAGCCCATCTGATAAATCCCATTTTTCAAATATACTCATTCTGTGTATTCTGTTAATCTAGAGAACCCTGTCCAATACAGGATTTTACTACTAAATTTAGAAAATGAACCCTTTTCAATAATTTTATTTCATAAATATTATACAATCCAATGATATAACCCATAAAATGAAAATATGTCTAAAGAAAATTACTCTGACTCAATGAGAAATAGAAAATTTAAATAGACCTGTGTTAGGTAATATGATTGAATTTTTTATTGAAGAACATTCTACAAAGCATATGCATACCCAGATTAATTAGTAGTGAATTTTACTAAAGAGCTAAAGAAGAATCAACACGTCTGTCACAAAATCTTCCAAAAGTATAAAAGGAGAAAAAACTAAACATCTCATTCTTATTTCAGTTTTATTTTGAGATCAGGACCATATGAAGATATTACAATAAAGAAAATAAAAGACCAATATCTCTCATGGATACAGATGCAACCATCTTTCTCAAAAGACCAACAACCCAAATCTGACTATTCACTATAGCCAAGTAGAATTCATCTAGGCATTTAAGATTTGTTCAACATACTAAAATAAATGCAGTGCACTAAATGATCATTTTAATAGACATAGAAAAGGATTTAGCAAAATCCAACAATCTTTCATGGATAAAACATTCAATAAAGTTGAAAAAGAAGTAACTTCTTCAACCTGATAAAGGCTGTCTGTGAGAAACTTAAAGATGATAAAGCTAGAGGTGAAAGACTAAATATATTTTCTTATGATCAGAAATAACAGAAGATTATCCACCCTCAAAACTTCTATAAAAGTTTTACAAGAAAAAAGAGAACATTATTGAAAGGTATTAAGGAAGACCTAAACAAATGGATATAGTGTATTCACAGGTTGGAAGATGTTATTATTAATATGACATCACTCCCCCAATTTATCTATAGCTTCAGCGACTTTTCTACTAAAAATCCAATTTTCTATTTTGTAAATATTGATAAGCTTGTCCTTATATTCATATGTAATTGCAAGAGACCTACAGTAGCCAAAACTACTGTTTAAAAACTAGTTTGAAAAATAATGTTAAAAGACTCATATATCCAATTATGAAACCTATTCCAAAACTACAGTAGTTGAGAACATGTAATATTTACATAAGGGTAGATATGTACATCAATTGAATATAATTAAATGTAATATGATATTAATGTCTTTAATTTCTTCAGTTTTATAATTTTCATTGTAGAGCTCTTCTACATCCTTAGTTAGGTTTATTCCTAGGTATTATTTTCTATGTGACTATTGTGAAGCAGTTTGTTTCCTGATAACATTCTCAGTTAATTAATTATTTTTGTATAAAAAGCTACTGATACTTATATGCAGTGTTGTTATCTTGATGTTTTATTGAATTCTTTTATCAGTTCTCAAAGTCTTTTGGTGGGATTCTGTATTAGTCAGCATTTTCACAGCTATAATCTAAGACTTGACCATACAACTAAGAGGAAGGAAGATTTATTTTCTCATGGTTTAGTCCATTTGAGGCTGGGATGGTGGATCTCAAGTCATGGCAGTGGGAAGCGGAGACAGGGAGACCACAAGACTTTGCTCCTCACATCATGGAGGCCAGAAGCAAGAGAGTGATCAGAGAGAGGAGGAACCAAATATAAACCCTAAGGTCGCACCCCCAGGGCTCCATCTTCTCCAGCTACATCCTACCATCCTGGTCCACAACACAGATAAATCAATTACAATTGATTTATCCACTGCTGAGATTACAGCTCTCATGACTTAACTACATCAACCCTGACTATTAATAAATGAGCTTTTTAGGGGACATTTTATAACTAACTATAACAGATATTTAGGTTTTTCTACATATAGAATCACATTATCTCCAAACATGGATGATTTGACTTTCTCCTTTCATGTTTGTATTCCTTTTGTTTCTTTCTCTTGCATAATTCTTCTGGCTGAAGTTTCTAGTACAGTATTTAATAAGAGCTGTGAGAGTGGGCATCATGCAGGAAGTTCTTTCAGTTTTTCCCTACTCAGCATGATGTTGGTTATGGGTTTGTCATACATAGTGTTTCTTATGTTGAGGTATGATCCTTAATTTCTTCATGGCTTTTATTTATGAAGGGAAATTACATTTTATCAAATACTTTTCTGCATTTATTCAGATGATCATATGATATTTATCATTGATTCTATTTATGTGAAGTATCATGTTCATTGATTTGCAATTGTACTGTCATTGCATTCCTGCAATGAAACCACCTTCATCGTGGTATATGATCTTAGTATGTTGTTGAATTTAATTTCCAAGTATTTTTTGAGGATTTTTGAATCCATGTTCATCAAGGATACTGAAAAGATATTGGTTTATAATGTGTGTGTGTGTGTGTGTGTGTGTGTGGGTGTGTCCTTGTTAGATGTGTGTGTGTATGTGTCCTTATTAGGTTTTGGTTGCAGAGCAATATTGGCCTCATAGAATGAGTTTGCAGCGGTTGCCTTCTTTTGAATTCTACAGATAGGTATTGATGTATTGATAGTAGTTTTCTTTAAAAGTCTGATAAAATTCAGCAGCAAAGCCATTGGAATTGGGCTTTTCTTTCTTTGGAAACTTCATGTTACTTACTCAATGTCCTTACTTGTTATTGGTCTATTTAGCTTTTTTATGTCTTCTTGACTCAATTTTGGTAGCTCATATGTGTCTGAAAATTTGTCCATTTCTTCTATATATTCCAATTTATTAGCACATAGTTTTACAAAATAATACCTAATGATCCTTAGAGTTTCTCTGGTATTATTGTAATGCCTGATTATTCATCTCTAATTTTATTTATTCAGGTTCTCTTTCTCTCTTCTCTCTTCTCCCTCCCTTCCTCCTTCTCTTCCTCCCCCCTGCCTCAGTTAATTTAAATAAAGGTCAGTTTTATTCATCTTTTAAAAGAACCAACTCTGTTTTTATTAATCCTTTTAGCTGTATCTCAAAGGTAAAATGTCCCTGTGTTTAATCCCTAGTACCAAAAAAAGTGTGTTATCCAGTCACCATGTGTTTCTATAATTTCTACCATTTTTCTTGCTGTTTATTTTGTTTCATTCCATTGTGATAAGAGGCAAATAAATTATTTCTTTTTTCTCAATTTGTTAAGACTTGTTTTGTGTTCTAATTTATGATATTTTCTATAACAAGTTCCAAGTTCTAATGAAACTCTGTAGCTTTTGGATGGAATTCTCTGTAAAAATCTATTAAGTCCATTTGATCTGTAGTATAATTTAACTCCGATGTTTCCTTGTTGAATTTTGTATGGATAATATGCTTATAGGTGAGAGTGGGGTGCTGAAATCCCCACAATATTGTGCAGAGGACTTTCTCTCTGTTTAGTCTAGTATTTACTGTGTGCTTCAACTTTTGGTGCATATACGTTTATAATCATTGTTTCTTCCTGATGAATTGAAACCTTGATCATTCTATAGTGATCTTTGTCTTTTCTTATTTTTTTGTCTTAACATCTATTTTGTCAGATATAAGTGTAACTTATCATACTTGCTTTTGGATTTTATTTGCTTGTAATATCATTTTTCATCCTTTCATTTTTAGTCTCTGTGTTTTTACTGGTAAAGTTCTTATAAGCAGCATATTCTTGTGTCTTGTTTTTATATACAGACAGTCTTAGCATACCTCTTTTAATTAATAATTAGTAGAAATTGAGTTATGAGAAACAGTGGGGGAGTGGAGGAGAATTTGTTGAGAATACTCTACCTGTTAAATTTATATTTTAATCAACTAGTTACTATTAAGGAAAGACTGATAGTTCAGCATGATTTTTAAAACTATAGACTTTGGAATCAGGAAGGAGTAGGTGTAACATTTTCTTTATTTCTTGCTTCTCGCTTCTGCAAATGTTTGATAGATAAACTTTCTAATATTTCCCACATCATTGACAAAGGATGGATAATATACCTCTCTGTATTATTGTAATGGCTGATTACACAGTTACATGTTAAGACATTAAAAAATTACATAAATGCTCCTTATTTATTCTTTCATGCAAATTATTGTCCATATTATCGTTACTCCTTTGTATGTGGAAAAAAACAGAATCAAGGTTACCCAGTAAATGGTAGAGTCAGTATTTAGACACAATTCTATGAAATCTATATTTCTTTCAGGAAATAGATTGCTCTCTAGATCTAAATGGAAATATGTATCTGTTGATGTGGAATAGCATATGAAAATAGGGAAAATTCTAGAGACACAAAATTCAGTATCATCTGCCCTTAGTGACAATTGAAGATAGCAAGTTTTTATTATTCTTTTTATCATGTGAGTAGCACTGATTTGTATATACTGAGTTTGCAGAAAAACTCCTCTTAAGGACTAAAGATAGCAATTCAATGGGCTAGCCCATCAATGGCAGACTATTTTTTTCAAAGTTTATATTGTCCCTGGAAATAATCATTATATCATTAAATGAGGAATGGCTTTTTGAGCTTGAAGTGACACTTGATTATTTTTTAGGGAGTGGCTCTTATGAAAAGAATCTGGAGCAATTAAATGGGAAACATTGCCTTTACAAAAGCTCTGATTTTCCCGTTTCCCAGCGGGAAACGAAGCAAAAGGATATCTATTTATTCTCTTCATTGTGGCTGAAAGAAGTAATTTTTTGTGAACTTGGAGTGTATAAAAATCTAAGTTTTCAAAATCAAAGATATAACTGTATAGCACTTAATTGTCATGGATTTTTATTCAATTAAGTCCATAAACAAAATTAACAGATGGTCTGACAGCCTGCATATTGATATTTCCAACACCTAGAACTGATAAGGGATTAGCATTAGAAAGTTAGGAAGAAAACAAAAGAAATTGAGCAAAGAATAGGGATTTGATGAGAAATTAAACTAGACCAGAAAATTCAGACTAAAGTGAATTAATATATTTACTTTAACTGAAATTCATATTAATTCAATGATGAGATAGCATTTTAAGATATTCTAAGCTGGGTGTGGTGGTATCTGCTTGTAATCCCAGTACTTGGGAGGCTGAGACAGGAGGATTGCAGGTTTGCGGCCAGCCTCTGCAACTTAGTGAGACCCTGTTTCAAAATAAAGAATACAAAATAGGGCTGGGGATGTCCCTGGGAGGTAGAATTCCCCTGGGTTCAATTCCCGGTATCGCAAAAAAAGGAAAAAGATATTCTATCAGGCAAAAATTAAAAGATAATAGAAAACTTGGTGGATCTGGAAAGCTTCATGACACATAACAGGATTATAAATTGACTACAACAAAAAAACATATACCAGAACTTGGTGAAATTCAGTAGCATGTGTTGATTTTCTAGATATATATGTATCTTTCTATTCACCCCCACAAAAAAATCTCTCTTCATTTTAATTTAATTTAAATTTTTTTTTTTTGCAGTGCTAGGGATTGAACCCAAAGTCATTCTAACTCCGAGCAACATCCCCAGCCCTAATTTTTATTCTTTATTTTGAAACATGGTCTCACTAAGTTGCAGAGGGCCTAACTAAGTAGCTGAGGCTGGCTGCAAACCTGCAAGCCTCCTGTCTAAGCCTCACAAGTACTGGGATTACAAGCATGCACCACCACGCCCGGCTTCTCTTCATTTTTATAGTGCCTCTTTCACAACAAAATGTGCTCATTTTAATCAAGTAGAAATCAACAATAGAAGATCCAGAGAAATTATATAAATACATGGAGATTGAGCATTACATTTTTGAATGAGGATTGGATCATGGAAGAAATAAAGGAAGAAATTTAATAAAGACACAATTTCACCATTGTGAAAGTGGTTTTAAGAGGGAGATTTACACACTTTCCCTTAACCTTTGCTTTGCTTCTATTTCTCTTCTTCTCTCTATTTTTAAAAATGTATTAATTCCTTTTCTAATTTTTTCTCTATTAGCTTCAAAATGATATACCATCATACCATTAATTTTGCTGTTAATATGAAAAACTCACACTCAACAAGTTTAAAATCTCTTCTGTGCTCCTGAAAAATGCAAAAGTCTTAAGTGTTTCTGTGAAATATGCTTATCCTTATGTGATACTACAGTTACCTAGTTCATTTTTTTTAAAAAAAATTAAGTTAGATACAAATATGAAAGTTTTTTACTGCTCTTTATATTTTACCCATATTTACCATTCATTTTTCTTAGTAATTCTCTTATATCTCAAAATCATTTTTGGCATAACTTTCCATTTTTCCCCTTCCTGAGGAAATAATTTAGAATTGTTTTCTTATTTTTTTTTTATTTAGTCTTTGTTAGTCTTGATCATAAGTATTATTTTGTTGTCTAATAAAGGGCATGTTGGCAGGTATTTTCTCTGAGCACGTTAAAGCTATTATTCCATTTCCACTCTCCACTCTTTATGTATTTACTAGTACAATATATCCTGTATTTGAATTTCCTGTTCTCATATATAAGCTCTTTTTTGTTTTTTGTTTTTTGCTGTTTTGATATATGATTTCTTTTCATATTTTTATATTCATTTATTGGTGCATTATAATTATACATTTGATATACACCAGGGTAGCAGCATCATCATACATGCACAGATTGCTCATTTAGCCCTCCCTCCAATCCCACCCTGTTCCCTCCCCCTTCCTTCCCTTTTGTGCTCCGCATAGTGATTGAGTCTTATAAGTTTGTGTATATACATCATGTGCTACAGTGTTTCCCTCCACCCCCCTCCCAACTCCCTCAGTTAGGTCACCTTTTTTGCTCATCTAAAGTTTTCTTCTTCTTTGTCAGGAGTCCCTTGTAAGTCCCATTCTACCTAGCTTCCACATATTAGGGGGGACATCCGACTTTTCACTCTTAGTGACTGGCTAATCTCACTTAGCATGATGTTCTCTAGTTCTCTCCATTTCCCTGCAAATTATGTAATTTTGTTCTTTATGGCTGCGTAAAATTCCATTGTGTACATACGCCATAATCTTGTAATACATTCATCTGTTGATGGACACCTTGGCTGGTTCCAAAGTTTGGCAATTGTGAATTGTGCAGCTATAAACATAGATACACATGCATTAGTCTGATACTTTGGTTTCAGATCTCTTGGGTAGATGCCTAGAAGTGGTATTGCTGGGTCATATCATAGGTTCATTCCCATTCTTCTGAGGATCCTCCACACTGTTTTCCAAAGTGGTTTCACTAATTTGCAATCCCACCAACAGGGTATAAGAGTTCCTACTTCTCCACATCCTTGCCAGCATTTGTTGTTGTTTGTGTTTTTAATGATTGCCATTCTATTGGGGTTAGGTGAAATCTCAGGGTAGTTTTGATTTGCATCTCTCTGACTGCTAATGATGTTGAACATTTTTTCATACATGTAATGGCCATTTGTATTTCTTCTTCTATGAAGTGTCTTTTTAGTTCACTTGCCCATTTTTTATTGGGTTATTAGTTTTATTTAACTTTTTATGTTCATTTATTGGTGCATTGTAAATTGTAATTATACATTTTGATATATGTCAGGGTATGAACATCATACATGCACACATTGCTCATTTTTTAGTGGTGATTTTTTTAAGTTCTCTGTATATTCTAGATATTAGTCTTCTATCAGAGGAGTAGCTGGCAAAAATCTTCTCCCATTCTGTCAGCGCTCTGTTGAAAAGCTCTTCAGTTTAATGCAATCCCACGTATTGATCCTCATTTTAATTTCCTGTGCCTTTGGGGTCTGGTTGCGGAAGTCTTTACCTGTGCCTATGTGTTGAAGTGTTGGACCTATGCCCTCTTCGAGTAGCTGCAAGGTCTCTAGTCTGATTTATAGGTCTTTAGTCCATCTTGAGTTGACTCTTGTACAAGGTAAGAAGGTGGGGTTTATTTCTATTTTTCTGCATATTGTTAGCCAGTTTTGCCAGCACCATTTGTTGAAGAGGCTATCTTTTTTCCAGTGGATGTTTTTAGCCCCTTTGTCAAAAATCAATTGGCTGTAGGTATATGGCTTTGTTTCGGAGTCTTCTATTCTGCTCCATTGGTCTATGTGTCTGCTTTTGTGCCAATACCATGCAGTTTTTATTACTATGGCTTTGTAGTATAGTTTGAAGTCAGGTATTGTGATGCTTCCTGCATGGTTCTTGTTGTTGAGAACTACTTTGGCCATTCTGGATTTTTTGTTGTTCCAAATGAATTTAAGGACAGATTTTTCTATGTCAGTGAAGAATGACTTTGATATTTTAATGGGTATTGCATTGAATCTGTAGATCACTTTTGGAAGAATGGCCATTTTGATGATATTTATTCTGCCTAACCAAGAGCATGGGAGATCTTTCCATCCTCTAAAATCTTCTTCAATTTCTTTTTGAATGTTTCATATTTTTCCTCATAGAGGTCTTCTACCTCCTTGGTTAGGTTTATTCCCAAGTATTTTATTGTTTTGGGGGATATCGTGAGTGGAAATGTGTTCTGGATTTCTTTTTCAGTGGATTACTGTTGGCATACAGAAATGCTTCTGATTTTTTAAGACTGATTTTGAATCCAGACACTTTGCTGAATTTGTTGATCAGTTCTTTGAGCCTTTTGGTTGAGTTTGTTGGATCTTCTAAGTATAATATCATATCATCTGCAAATAGAGATAGTTTCAGTTCCTCTTTTCCTATTTGTACTCCTTTTATTTCCTTCTCTTGCCTTATTGCTCTGGATAGAGTCTTGAGTACTATATTGAAAAGGGGTGGTGACAGCGGACATCCTTGTCTTGCTCCTGTTTTTATGGAGAACTCTTGCAGATTTTCCCCATTCAGTATGATGTTGGCTGTGGGCCTATTGTATATTGCCTTTATGATGTTGAGGTATGTTCCTTCTCTTCCGATTCTCTGCAGTGTTTTTAGCATGAATGGGGGTGCTGGATTTTGTCAAATGCTTTTGTGGCATCTATTGAAATGATCATGTGATTTTTGTTTTTAGTTCTGTTTATGTGGTTGGTAATGGTTTATCTATCTTGTGTGTTTTTTTGAGAAAACACCTTTTGGTTTTGTTGATTTTTTTGTATTGTATTTTTATTCTCCACTTCATTGATTTCTGTTCTAATTTTAATAATTTCCTGTCTTCTACTAGCTTTGGGGTTAGACTGTTCCTGTTTTTCAAGGGCTTTGAGGTGTGTCATTAGGTTGTTTATTTGGTGCTTTTCAGTTCTACTTATGTGAGCACTCAATGGTATGAATTTTCCTCTTAATACTGCTTTCAACGTGTCCCAGAGATTTGGATATGTTGTTTCCCTATTTTCATTTGTTTCTAGGAATTTCTTAAGTTCTTCCTTTATTTCCTCTATGTCCCATTCTTCATTCAGCAGCGTGGTGTTCAGTCTCCACGTGTTTATGAGGTTTCTTTGGGTCTTCTTACATTTGATTTCTAGTTTCAGAATACGCAGGGGATTATGTCACATTTCTTGAATTTGCTGGTACTTGCTTTGTGGCCTAGGATATGGTCTATTTTAGAGAAGGTTCCATGAGCAGCTGAAAAAAATGTGAATTCGGCTGTAGTTGGGTGGAATATTCTGTATGTGTCTAGTAGTTCTATTTGACCTATGGTGTTCCTTAGGTCTGAGGCATCTCTACTGACCTTTTGTCTTGAAGATTGATCAAGTGGTGTGAGAGGAGTGTTGAAGTCTCCCAATATTATTGTATTAGGATCTATGTGTGACTTAAAGTCATAATTTGTTTTATGAAAGTGGTTGCACCTATATTTGGAGCATAAATGTTGACTATCATTATATCCTCTTGCTGGATTGTTCCTTTTACCAGTAAAAAGTGACCTTCTTTGTCTCTTCTGATAAGTTTAGGCTTGAAGTGTAATTCGTCTGGTATCATAGTTGGTACTCCTGCTTGTCCTCGTGTTCCACTAGCGTGGATTAACTTGCTCCATCCTTTTACTTTTAGTTTGTGAGTGTCTTTACTTGTAAGGTGTGTTTCTTATAAGTAGAATGTAGATGGATTAAGATTTTTGATCCATTTTGCTACCTTATGTCTTTTGATTTGGGAATTGAGTCCATTTATATTCAGTGTGGTTATTGAGAGATTATTCTTAATTCCTAACATTTTGAGTTTTGACTTCTGTTTGAGGTAGTATTTTTTTTTCCTTTTCTTAGTTGGCTGTTTCATGGAGGTTATTGTTTCTTTGGTTCTGGCATTTATTATCTCTTCTTTATAGTTGATTTCCTTGAGTATTTTCTCTACTGCTGGTTTGGCAGATATAAATTCTTTCAGCTTCTGTTTGTCATTGAATGTTTTTATTTCCCCATCAAATTTTATAGATATCGTTGCTGGGTAGGTAAATCTTGGCTGGAAGTAGTTTTCTTTCAAAGTTTGGAATATGTCTCCACAGGCCTTCCTGGCTTTCATGATGTGGTTTGCAAGGTTGGGAGTGATTCTTATTGGTTTGCCTTTGTATGTTACTTGTTTTTTTTCCTCTGGTTTCCTTTAAGATTCTCTCCTTGGACTCTACGTTAGTTAATTTGACTATTATGTGGCGTGGTGAACCTCTTCTCTGATCTTGTCTATTAGGGGTTTTATATGTTTCTTGTATCTGGGTGTTGACCTCCCTTTTTATGGTTGGGAAATTTTCTAATATTACTTCTCTGAAAAGATTATCAATTCCTTTGGTTTCAGCTTCTATTCCCTTTTCTATGCCTATTATTCTTAGGTTTGCTCTTTTCAAATTGGCCGAGATCTCTTCGGTGTCCAATTCATGCTGTCAAATTGTTTTTTCTTTATTATATCTGATGTGCTCACTTTTGCAGTGATTGCTTCCAAGAGTGAGATTCTGTTTTCCATGTGGTCTAGTCTATTGTTAATAGTTTGTATTAATGCCTTCATTTCAGTTATTGAATCCTTCACTTCCTTCAGAGCCTCTATTTGACTCCTGTTTTGGGTGTCAGATTCTTTGCTTATTTGATCCTTCATTTGTTTCAGGCTCCCTCTGAATTCCTTTCAGAAATCCTGTATCATTTCTACTAATAAAGTTCTGAATTGTCCTTCTGGCAATCCCTGCATTTCTATGGTGATGGGTTCTATTATTGTGGAGTTGTGTGTTTATCACCCTTTAATATGTTCTTCAAAATTTGTGTCCCATATCACCCCACTGTTGTTCTGCCAGTAGTCTGTTGGTACCGGGTTGCAATTACTCTAGAGTTTCTTCTGTCTGCTGCAATGTTGTTGTTGATGAGTTCCAGGTGTTGAGGTCCTCTGTAATAGGGGGTAGACTCATAGATGTAGGTAGGTCAGTTTGTACCCTGTGCATTTTAAACTTCAATGAGCGGGCTGCTGATTGGTTCTGTTTGTCAGTGGTAGTTAGTTTGTCTTTGGTGTCTGACAGTCTTTTCTGGTGGTTCACCTATTTGGCCTGGGCACAGGTGAAGAACACTGGCACTCTCTGCTTCCTGAGTCTCTCTGTCTCTGCCTTTTTAGGCAGAGACCCTCTTGGGCTGGCCTGGGTGCAGGTGGGGGAAGGCCGGCACTCTGTACATTAGGCAGAGTCCCTCTTGGGCTGGCCTGGGCACATTTGGGGGAAGGCTCACCCTCTTCGCTGCCTGTGTCCCTCTTTCTCTCTGCTTTGGCATAGTTGGGGGACACTGACACTCTCTTCCTATTAGGCCAAGTCCCTCTCAGGCTGGCCTGGGTGCAGGTGGGGAAAGGCCGGCACTCTCTGCTGCCCATGACCCTCTTTCTCTCTGCCTGGGCACAGGTGGGGAACACTGGCACTCTCCACACATTAGGCCAGGTACCTCTCAGGGAGGCCTGGGCACAGGTGGGGGAAGGCTGGCACTCTCTGCTGCCCATGAGCCTCTTTCTCTCTGCCTGGGCACAGGTGGGGGACACTGGCACTCTCCACACATTAGGCCAGGTCCCTCTCAGGGTGGCCTGGGTGCAGGTAGGGGAAGGCCAGCACTCTCTGCTGCTCGTGACCCTCTTTCTCCCCTCCTGGTTGCAGGCAGGTAAAACAGGTGCTCTCTGCTTGTTTAGGCTGAGACCCTCTCAGGCTGGCCTGAGCTCATGCAGGAAATGCCAGTGTCCTCTGCTTCTCGTGTCCCTCTGTCACTCTGCCTGTTTAGGTCGAGTCCTTCTCGGGCTGGCCTGGGAGCAGGCATGTAAGACTGGCACCCTCCACTTTCTGTGTCCCTCTGTCACCACCTGTTTAGGCAGGGACCTTCTTGGGCTAGCCTGGGTGCAGGCAAGGAAGCACACTCTGCTTCCTGGATGACCCTCTTTTCTCTCCACCTAGGCTCAGGTGGGGAACACTGGTGTCCTCCATTTCCCACGCGTCCCTCTGGTTCTGCCTGTTTAAGCCGTGCCTTTCTCGGCTGGCCTGAGAGCAAGCAGGGAGCGCTGGTGCCCTCTGCTTCCCAAGTCCCTCTGGTTCTGTCTGTTTAGGCGGAGACACTCTCTGTCTGGCCTGGGCACTGAGGGGGTTGGACTGCCTCTCTCTGCTGTCTCTGTCCCTCTTTCCCTCCACCTGGGTGCAGGCCAGTAATGCTGGTACTCTCCTCCCATTTAGGGCGAGTCCCTCCCCGGCTGTTTGGGTTGCAGGCAGGGAATGCTGGCTCTTTCCATGTGGGGAACGCTGATGCTTTCAGCTTTCCATGTTTGCTTGGTGCTGAGTCCCTCTGGGGCTGTTCTAGGTGAAGGGGGGATGCCACACTTCCCAGAGAAGGCTGTGTTGGTCTGCAACTTTCAGACCTGCTCTATTCCTCAGATTTTTGTGTGTGGCTGCAGCTACAGACTGCTTGTGACCCCACCCTCTCTTTTTTCCGGGGGGGGGCTCTTTTCAGTTATCCTATGAGGTTGCAGCACTCACCTCTCCTTCCAAGTGTGCGGAGGACCAGTGGATTGCGATGGAAGTGGATGTAGTCGTCCTTCTCTGTCTTTTTGTCCTGGGGCTGTGGGATTTTGTGATTGATGATCCTGATGTCTGTGAGGAAGGCCTCAGGTTGCTGGTTATAAGATTTTTTTTGATCTTCAGAAGGTTCCTGCTGGTCCAGTGACCCAGTCCGGGCCTGGGTTATTGTTCTTCCTTCTCTGGTTGGTTGCCCCTGTTTTTACCCTTTTTCAGCCTAGGTGTTAACCAGTGGGCTTCTATATATTCTTAAATGTTATTGTCTTTAGTTCCTATCTCCCACTAAAGTAGTATGGGATGTGTATGGCTGTTCAGTTCGGAGCACCCGAGACAATTAAGAGACAGGCTCCTCTCAGTGTCCTTACTCTGATGCCATCTTGTTGACCTTCTTTTCATATTTTTTTCATACACTAAATTGCCAAAAACTACTTGGTATGAAATTTATTTTATTTATTTATTTTTTTGCGGTACTGGGGATTGAACCCAGGGGCATTCTACCTCCAAGCTACACCCCCAGCCCTATTTTTTATTCTTTATTATGAAACAGGGTGTCACTAAGTTGCAGAGGGCCTCACTAAGTAGCTGAGGCTGGCTGCAAACCCGGATTGTCTGGTCTCAGCCTCCCAAGTACTGGGATTACAAGAGTACACCACCACACCCAGCTAGAAATTTATTTTATTTATTCAGTTGGACTTAATAGACATCAAAATCTTAAGATTTGTAAAGAAAAACAATATAGTCATTCAAATTTACTCAGAAAAAATTCTTGTGATAGTCAACAACTATTTGTGATTTTTAAAAATTAGTAAGACTAGGAAGAGAAGAAAACATCTTAAATCTGGTAAATAACATTGTATAAAAGAAAGCACAACCATGGTTAACATTTGTTTGTTTGTTTGTAGTGGTACTGGGGATTGAACCCAGGGGCATTCTACCTCAGAATTATACTCCCAACCCTTTTTATTTTGAAATAGTGTCTCACTAAGTTTCTGAGGCCTTGCTATGTTGCTGAGGCAGGCCTCAAACCTGTGATCCTCCTGTCTCAGCCTCTCAAGTACTGGAATTACAAGCATGTGCCACCATGACTAACTCACTAACATCATTCTTAATGGTGAAAGACTACATGCTTTTACTCTAATAGTGGATGAAAAAGGAAAATATATTCACTTACACTACTATTCAACACTGTTATGGATGTTTCAGTGAGGATAATAGAGTAAAAAGACATTCACATTAAAAATAAATACATGAAATTATTGGTCCACACATAATTGAATTATCCATTTATAAAATCATAATAAAAACAGAACAACTTATATATCTCGTAAGTAGTATGGTGATATATTTCATTTAAAATATACTGTATTTCTGTATAACAACAATAACCGCTCAGAATTTTAAAAATTAAGTAATACCATCTACCTGTCAATGCAATGATTGAAGGATATATAGACATATAAGTAATAAGCTTAGACTTTTCTGGATCTCCAACATGTTATATATCATGTGTGTGAGTCACACTAATTCAGATTTTCCTATCTACCTATTTATTTAGCAGATGTAGAGTAGTATGGAATAATTTCTTTATACCATCATTGCCATGTTGCTTACAAAAATTCTATTTTAAACTGTGTTTTGCATTTTAAGAACCCATCATCAGCATTTCTCTCATCTGTGGTTATCATAACATTCAGAAGCATGCTGGGCCCTTCCTTTGTTGAGCTCATTGCAAAGTAATATGAGCAAGATAGATTCAGTCCATTGGATATTTGCATGAATTATTTGTCTTAAAGTTACATTTTAAGTTCTTGCTGAGTTTGGATGAACCTTGGGCACCTCTGGCCACACAGAAATATATGTGTCCTGTTGTTTTTTAATCACTCCAATTCATTGGGAATTTGCTTAGATTTTCTGTCCTCATGCCTCCTTTTCCACTTGTATAAAGGTGTTATTCTAATGCTATGTGCAAACTGACAAGAGATGCTTGTACTTGCTAGGCTCCTACCCCCAACCACTATCGTAAGTGCAAGATAATGTGGTTAATACACTACCTGATTAATTGTGTTTCAACATGGCTGTACCATATTATATTTCCCCAACAAATGGTGAGCATTCTGACTTCTTCACATTCTCACCAACACTTGTTATATTCTTTCTAATTATAGTAATTTGGGGTTGTATAAAATGGTATCTTGTGGTTTTAATTTGCATAATATATTTATTTATTGTGAATGGTCTGATACCCATATAAATGCTATTATCATTGCCTAATTTTGAGGAGAACTACTTCACTCTGGAGCTATTTCCTATATTTCTGTTAATATATCCTAATAACCTCACTAGTTTTGCATGTAGGACCAACTTAACATACACTTGAATTTGTCACTCTCTTTAGTCTTTATTCTCTAATCTACTTGGTTAAAGGAGCCCTTAGACTTTGCTTAGCCTCAGTTTTTCCTTGTCAACCTAAACACAAATAGTAAGGATCTTCATAACCAAGCCTACTACAAATTTTACACACATTTGACTTGACAACAACAAATTACTCTCTGAGAAACTCTGACTTTAAAAAATAGTGGCTAACTCTTGAATTATATCAAGATAATTTATTCATATTTTAATAGAGATTAAGCAGTAAATTATTGATAGAAAGTAAATATCAATAGATTATTGAAAATACACTAATGGCAAAAAAGCTTTTTCATGAAAATTTCTCTTACATAAAATTAATTTTATTATACAAACAGTAATCACTCTTACAGACTTTTTATTAATGTGAATTGAAGTTAATTTGGACAATTCTAAAAAATACTGAACTATAGCAGCATATTTAAGTCTACAGTTTCTGAATCTTTAAACTCTATAAATACTGAGCTAATAATTGGGGATGTAGAACTACACTGATAGATTTTTATAGATAATAAAAATTTATATAAATGTATTAAGAGCCACACTACTTAGGATTTAGTGACCATTGTTTAGCTGGACTCAGTCTCATTGACTTATCTCTAGAATATTAGGCCAGTATTTACTGTAGCTTTCTAGAAGACACGCAACAGGAAACATACAATTAGATGATACTCTACATAGACACAGAAATATGTTTACAATTGAGAGTGTCAATTTCTTTTTTTCTTTTTTGGTACTGGGGATTGAGCCCAGGGGCATTCTACCTCTGAGCTACACCCACAGCCCTATCTTTTGTTCTTTATTTTGAAACAGGGTCTCACTAAGTTGCGGGGGGCCTCACTAAGTAGCTGAGGCTGGCCGCGAACCTGGATCCTCCAATCTCAGCATCCAAAGTACTGGGATTACAAGTGTGCATCACCACTCCTGGCTGAGAGTGTCAGTTTCAAAGTAACTCAATTACTGTTATGAAACTGTTAAGGCAAATGGATGTATCATGTGCTATGAGAATATGAATTTCTGAAGAGACTTGAAATGGTTTTTATTAAAGTTTAAAATATTTTCAATTTAAATGGAAGTGGGATTTATTATAATGGGTTGGAAATAGAAAGATGTCAAGTCAGAATATGCCAGGCCATGGATTCAACAGGCAAGACTTCAAGGTTTTCCAGAATCCTCAAGTGCAGAATAATTTTGAAACTCCATTGGCCATACTATGGGAGGCACATAACTAAAGTACTCTAAACAGACATGGTCAATAGAGTGAGAGATTAAGGTGATCCAATCACCTTTGTGTAATCACTGGAGAAGTGTATTAATCAGGGTCCTGTATAAGAACAGAACCCATAGACTGTATATATAACAATATGTAATTATAAAAGGGGATTATGAGACTGATTTACAGAATCAGAAGCTGTATGGCCCCACATTGGCCACCTGCAAGCTGGAGAGACAGAGAAACTGTGAAGCTAGAGCCTCAGAACAACAGGGGCCACTGATGCATCCCCACTTCAAGGCAGAAGGCCTGGAAGCTTCTAGAAGCTAGAATCTTCTTTAAAGATAATAGTAGCTTCCTACTCCCACCATTAGATCTTTATCTCTATAATGGCAGAAATGCAGAGTAGCCGATATCTTATGTGGCCCATCTTTCACAAGTCTAATAGGACTGTACAATAAATAGATGTTAATCAAATTAACAATCCAAAATTCAATACATTCATATATGGCTTATTTGGTGCTAGAAACCCTGTTAGATAATGAAAATAACAAGATTTGCATGTCTTATATTTAGCAAATTCAATCATTTAAAAGACAGATAGGCATTTAGGCACAGTGGAATATGCCTGTAATCCCAGTAATTGGGAGGCTGAGACAGGAAGATTGCAGGTTTGAGGCCAGCATGCTACAAATTAGCAATACCCTGTTTCAAAAAAAAAATCATGAAAAGGGCTGGGATGTATCTCAGTGGAAGAATACCCCTGGATTCAATCCTCAGCAGCACAAAAACAAAAAAAAAATACAGGCAATATATAAATTATTACCAAAGTATTTGAAGGACATTCATACTACCCCATAAAAGAAATATAAGATATTGACAAATACAGGGAATAAAGTATGCTTTATGGAAATAACATTGTTGAACCTGTTTTTCATACTTATGGTATATACACAAATCATGTTTATTTATAAAAAGTGAACTCTTGCTAACCAGTAAGCAGTACACATTAGCTGTATTACGACACAGGGGACATGGAAGAAATGGTGATTATGTTATAAAGGTTATCTGTACATGCTGTTGATTTGGGTAATTCAGCACAAAAAGGAAATGCATCGAAATGACTATTGTCTTTTATTTTCTGTAAATCAAGGCAAATTAGAAGTATAATCACAAAAATATGTATTTTAAGAGAAAAATTCCCTTTTTGGTATATAATATTTTATATGAATACATCTGAATAGCTTAAATTTTGTATTAATGCATATCCATTTATTCTTCTTTTCATCATGAAATTATAGGATCCTTCACAGCAATTTTCACTCTACCCCATGTTGCTACCTATAGTACTATGAAATTTAAAGGCAAACTTGCAATAATTTGGATAGTGTGCACTGTGGTGCTAATTTATCCCTATGGTTTATCTTCTAATGTGAAATGCATTGGTGAATGTAAATTCCATTGTTAAATATAAAATTTATTTCCTTCTCTGGGTTCAATTTAAGATCACTTAGCTAAGTGATTTTCCTAAATATTCTATGTTTCCTCTATATAGTTGTTTGTGTTTTAGATCTTAAAAATATTTTAAACTGGATGTGGTGGCGCACGCTTGTAATCCCAGTACTTGGGAGGCCGAGACAGGAGGATTTCAAGTTTGTGGCCAGCCTCAGCTACTTAGTGAGGCCCTCCCCAACTCAGTGAGACCATGTTTCAAAATAAAGAATTAAAAAATAGGGCTGGGGTTTAGCTTGGAGTTAGAAGGCCCCTGGGTTCAATCTCCAATACCGCAAAAAAATATGTTTTTAATAGTGGTTTGCATGTCAGAATAGTAGAAAGTAGACTTGTAAATGAATGACAGTCTTGCTAATGGAGTCTAAATCTCTTAATATCAAGTTGCATAATACATGGCTTTTGTATTTCATTTTTTAAGAATCAGTAAGGGCTGGGTATGGTGGTACACACCTGTAATCCCATAATTGAGGGGCTGAGACAGGAGGATCATAAATTCGAGACCACTCTCAGCAACTTAGATTCTCAGCAACCTAGTGAGACCCTGTTTCACCTGTTTCAAAACAAAAAATAAAAAGGGCTGGGGATAGGTTTGAGGTAGAATGCCCCTGGACTCAATCCCTAGTGCCAAAAGAAATAAATAAACAAATAAATAAATAAAAGAAAGAAAGAAAAGATTGGGTAAGGGACCATCCTTTCATATTTTTCTCCAAGAAAGATTATGCAACTTTAATGAACTATTTAAGGAAATGTTTTACACGATGCCTATGCTAATTATCCATGTATGGGTATTTATATGCTAAATTTACTAGTAGCACAATGGCCCAATCCACTTTATGTGTGTGTGTATGTGTGTGTGTGTGTGTGTGTGTGTGTGTGTGTGTGTGTGCATTCCATATACATAGAAAATAGAAGCCTGGATTTTTAAATAATAAATGTGATTGAGAACTTACATTATAGGCAGAATTTCTTCTGTAGGTGTTTTTGTTTCCTCTGTTGTCAGCCAACCTGTGAATATATATAAGGGAATTATTTAGACCAAGCAGATAAAGGGATACAACCTTGACTGATAATAGCATATAATGAAAGCCTTATTCAATAAATATATAAATTGATATTATCTCTGTATACTAGCCCAAATAAACTTTGACATTCCTTTAGAAATATAACAGAGAATTTCAGAACTGTGCTTAACAAAATCTGCTACATGCCAAGTTATACTTATGTTCTGTTGTAAAACAATTTAATTGAGAAAATATAAACGTACATAGCTCTAATGGTTTCTATTAGCATGTCAAAACTTTTATTTATATTAATTTACCTAGTCTTCACAGAAGCTTTTAATAAGCAAGGAAAAACCTACTACCATTCACTTAGTTCTGATGTCAGTTGTATAGCTGTGTTTTAAATATTTCATCATTTATTTCCTATTTATTTCATCAAGGAAAAAACTGATAATATAGGATATCTGTTGTGCTCATTAATATATCTGTGGTGTTTTTATAAGACCAGGAATATCACAAAAACTAATGTGTTTGCTGAATAAAGGAATGAACGAATGAATGAGTGCAAGAACATCTTTTTTTTTTTTTT
>PVJS01017052.1:6093-30430 GCA_004027185.1 Glis glis | reverse complement strand
AAAAAGGAAAGAAAAAAGAAAGAAATTAACTATAGGGGTATAAACCCCCCTGTGATCTTGCCTATTGCCAAACAATTATTAACCTCCATGACCCAGGACACTATATCTAATGTTACATTTTTCTGTTTATAAATAAAAGTTGAATTCCCCTGGGACTGACTAAAATTACCATATTTATGGAAAATTTTACTACATGTTAGTCTCAGAATTGGCATTCATTTAGGGAGGGAAAGAAACATAAAAATTTCAGAAAGAAACTCTTGAACCTTAATGAGAGGCGATTCATCCTAGCCGCATACCCTGTGTTCCTCAACCCAAGCTTATGAATCCAATGGCTGGATTCAACTTTTCAGGTCAACCAGAAAACAGGCGAGTTAATAAGCAAAATGTGCTGGAGGATAACTGAGTATACAATTTTCCAGTACCCACGTACCAAGAATTCTGGCTACAGCCAGGCACGGTGGTATATGCCTGCAATCCCAGTACTAGGGAGGCTGAGAGTGGAGGATCGTTGATTCAAGGCCAGCTTCAGCAACTTAGCAAAACCTTTAGCAACTTAGTGAGACCCTACTTCAAAAAATAAAATAAAAAAGTCAGAGGTAGAATGACCCCCTGGGTTCAATCCCCAGTACAAGAAAAAAAAAAACCTGTTTGGCTATAAAATACAGCTGTACTTAGAATTCTGATGGAAAAAATACTCCACATTTTCTTTCTTTCTTTCATTGTGGTACTGGAGGTTGAATCCAGAGGCGTTCTACCTCCAAGCTCCAATCCAGCCCTATTTTATTTTTTGTTTTGAAACAGGGTCTCACTAAGTTGCTGAGGCTGGCCTCGAACCTGCGGTCCTCCTGTCTCAGCCTCCCAAATACTAGGATTATAGGTGTACACCACCGTGCCCAGCTCCACTCCACATTTTCCTGTGTTCTCATGGTACTCATTATCATAAGCAAAAGCACTCTGTGGAACACAGATTTGTTTCCGATTATCAATGCCAGGTCAGACTTGATGAACTTACTACATAGAAATGCAGGAATTCAAAGGTATTAAACATAAAAGGATACAGACTTGCCCAAGCGTCCATGCAAAAAATTGATGATTTACTAACCTCCTTAGACAGAGCCATCTTACACCCAAAGATACCTCTAATATACACAGGGTGCCTTAGCAGTCGAGGTGTTTGTAATTGCCCAGCCTCACACACAGGGGCAAAGAGGGGACCATGGTGACCTGGGGACAGTCATCTGAATGGGCAGGATCCCTCACCCCAGGCCAGCAGGGGAAGACGAGCAGTGCCTACCCACTCTGCTTTAGAAGGAGCAAGGACAAAAAAAAAAAAAAAAAAACCCTAAAATCATCAGGCATGGTGATGCATGCCTGTAATCCCAGTTCTTGGGAGGCTGAGACAGGAGGATCGCAGGTTGGAGGCCACTCTCAGCAACTTAGCAAGGCCCTCCACAACTTAGTGAGATCCTGTTTAAAAAATAAAAAATAAAATAGAGCTGGGGGTGTAGCTCAGAGGTAGAATGCCCCTGGGTTCAATCCCAGTAATACACTCTCTCTCTCTCTCTCTCTCTCTCTCTCTCTAACTAAAATCAAACCACCATCGAACAAAGTCCTTAAACATCTTTCTGCAAGACAGGTAGTTATGTTTCCAGCGTAATTCTTCCTGCTTGGAATTAGCAGCTCTCACCAAGTAACGACTGCAAATGAAACAAATCAACAGCCGCAGTGAGGCTGCCCCCGCGTTACAAGCAGAGGACCATTCTTCTGAGGACGTGATTTCCCATCTGCCAGTGCACGAGGACATCTTCATCTTTCCCATGCACTGCCACACTCGGTGTGACATATTCACAGAGGACCACACTGCCATCTGCCTTCCTCAGAAAGTAAGCCCAGCTGGGTATGGTGGCCCACACCTGCAATCCCAATACTTGGGAGGCTGAGACAGGAGGATCACAGGTTCGAGGGCAGCCTCAGCAATTTAGTGAGACTCTCAGCAACGTAGAGAGACCAGGATTCAAAATAAAATAACAGCCGGGCGTGGTGGCGCACGCTTGTAATCCCAGTACTTTGGGAGGCGGAGACCAGAGGATCCGGGTTCGCGGCCAGCCTCAGCTCTCTCTCTCTCTCTCTCTCTCTCTCTCTCTCTCTTTCTCTACTTAGTGAGGCCCTCCACAACTTCGTGAGACCCGGTTTCAAAATAAAGTATAAAAAAAATAGGGCCGGGGGTGTAGCGCGGAGGTAGAACACCCCTGCGTTCAATCCCCGGTACCGCAAAATAAATAAATAAATAAATAAAATAACAAAGCAGGGCTGGGGGTAGAGCTCAGAGGTAGAACATCCCTGAGTTCAATCCCTACTACTACTACTACTACTAATAATAATAATAATAATAACAATAATAATAATAATAATAAATAAAAAAGAAAAGAAAAGAAAAAATTAAGCTCAGCTTGTCCTGTCTTCCAGCATCCAAGAAGTTTTCTGCAAAACCCTGCCACAGGGAACAGAGCACACTAATTCACGTGAACACAAACTTCTCTAGCTCCTCCCGCTTCCAGCCGCCCTCTGGTGTCCTCTGTGAGGGAGGAGTCCTCTCCAAGACTGGCTTTGGCAGAGAGAATGAAGGCGGATGCACAGGACCCGGCGCTGACGCATCTGGGGTGACCTGTGGCCTGAGCCCCTGGGGGCCCTGACGTCCCGCCACAGGGAGCCCTGCAAATACCTCCCCGCTGGCACAAGTCCCTAGCAAACGTCGCAAGACCAGCACTGTCTTCTGCCTCTCGCAGCTTCTGAGAACCTGCCCTGCTCTTTTGCAAAATGATTCATGAGCAATTTTTCTCCTACCTCACCCCAAATAAACAGAGCTTTTTTTTTTAAAGGTTGGTTTCAGCCGGGCGTGGTGGCACATGCTTGTAATCCCAGTACTTGGGAGGCTGAGACAGGAGGATCTGGGTTCCCGGTCAGCCTCAGCTACTTAGTGAGGCCCTCCGCAACTTAGTGAGACCCTGTTTCCAAATAAAGAATAAAAAATAGGGCTGGGGGTGTAGCTCGGAGGTAGAATGCCCCTGGGTTCAATCCCCAGTACCACAAAAAAAAAAAAAAAAGGTTGGTTTCGTTCACCAGGTTGGTAGCAAAGTCCGCGAGGGTACATCCGTTCCACCCACATTGGAGCTCAGCCCATCTGCACACAGGGCACACCATCCTCCCTGGGGGCCATACAGGGGTGAAGGGGAGAAAAAAAGGGGATCACTGTGAAGGTCAACTGGCAATGAAGAGCCAAAGCTGTCAGCACCCACAAATCGCTCACCCCAGCACTACAGAGGGTTTGAAGATCCGAACTAGGATGGAGGTTTAAAGGCACAAAACCTTCTCCCTTTTCAGGATCAAGGGTTTGCTCTGCTAATCTGACATAGAATCCAAAGATACTGGTAACTGTCACGGGATCTAAGTGCTACTTTCCACAACCGGGTCATCCGCAAACTGGCCCTCCCTCTCATCACGGCCGGCCTCTCCCCGGGTGCCCCTGCATGCCACACCCTCCAAATCTATGGATTTTTGCCTGGAAAGCAGTAACGGCAGACTCGAGGTGATTAAAGGTGGCAAAACAGTACTTCTCCATCTCAGAAGAAAAATGGACGTCAGAAATGGTTTCATAATGAGGAGCAAATTTATTCAAATTACAGAAGAAGAATGTTCTAGTTGCCCTCCCCCGAGGGACGTCCACAAACTCACCAGCCCCGCCACATGAACGGGCATAACTTTCAAGATGAAATGGAATTAAGATGTGTTTTAAAGAGAAGCAGGCTTGGGGGGAAAATGAGATTTTTAATAAAAAAAAATTATGACTCAATATGTTTACCACACGAGCACCTCGGGGCGTATGCTGGTACAAATACCGAGTGACTCACGCCTATTAGCACATACGGGGAAAAGACGAGTGAAAATTTGATGGATGGGATAAGGTTTCATGGGGACAGTCCCTGGAGGCTCGGGACCGGTCCTTAAGATATCCACCACCATCCTTGGCATTTTAGGAAAAATTGTGTGTGTGGCATTTTTCTGGCATCTTTGTTCTTGGGCTCTGACCCTTGGCTGACATCAGGGCGTCTTGAGAGTCTATGGTGAGACCCCATAAAAGATGGGGTACTGGGGTGGGGCTCAAGGACAGGCACAGTGTCCGCAGATATGGCCCAGACCTTAACCACTGGACCCTGCTCTGTGTGTGTGTGTGTGTGTGTGTGTTACTGAGGATTGAACCCAGGGCCATTCTACCTCCAAGCTACACCCCGAGTCCTATTTTTATTTTTATTTTTGAAACAGGGTCTCACTAGGTTGATGAGAGTCTCACTACTTGCTGAGGCTGTCCTTAAACTTGCGATCCTCCTGCCTCAGCCTCCCAAGAACTGGGATTACAGGCGTGCGCCACCGTGCCCGGCATGGATCCTGCTTTGTATTCGGTAGGGAGGAGCCCGGCCGTGAAACTATGACCCAGGGCCAAAGCCAGAAGGGAAAATCATGACTCACACTAGGTTACGTGGGTTCCACAGTCTTCCCACTGGGGACACAAGCGGAGGAGAAACAGCTTTTGCTTTCATCTCTTATTTTTGAACAAAAGTCTTAATTCTTCAATACAAACGCAAATTTCAAGCAAGACTGCATGAAATTCCAATTTTTTTTTTTTTATTCAGTACATACACGCCACTTAATTACAGTTTGGGAATTTTCCAGGAAAAACTGTGAAACAGACATTCATCTGAGGAGTCTACTCATTTCCCCTTCACAGGCCCAACCCACCCCTCACCCTGACACCCTGACACCCAGTCCCCTGCCGCCCCTTCCTCCTCCACCTGCCCTGCTCTTGTCAGTGACCGGGCGATCGGAGAGCTGGGTCAGTCTGACCTGTAGACTCCCCTTTATTTGCACATACCTGATGACCTGACATCTTAATTCGAGGGGCGGAACCCTGGCTCGCTCTGCTGGGGGCAGCATGGCAGAGGCCAGTGTGGTGGCCTCGCCCAACCTGTGACGGTGCCTTTGCCTTTGGACGGGGGGCTCAGTCATGCCAGAGCCTTAAATCGCAGACATGCAAGGGTGAGGGGGTCCACTCCAGCAAGGGCTAAGATGGAATCCTAAGCCATCTTTTACCCAAGTAAATAAGCATCCTGGAATAGGGGTTTTTTTTGTTTTTTTGTTTTTTTGGTGGTGGTACTGGGGATTGAACCCAGAGGCATTCTACCTCTGAGCTACACCCCAGTCCGATTCTATTTTTTTATTTGAAGACAGGGTCTTGCTAAGTTGCTGAGGCTGGCTTTGAATCTGCGATCCTCCTGTCTCAGCCTCCCAAGTACTGGGATTACAAGCAACTGTTTTATTTTTTATTTATTTATTTTTTTGCAGTACCGGGGATTGAACCCAGGGGCGTTCTACCTCCGCGCTATACCCCTGGCCCTATTTTTTTTTTTATACTTTATTTTGAAACTGGGTCTCACGAAGTTGCGGAGGGCCTCACTAAGTAGAGAGAGAGAGAGAGAGGGAGAGAGAGAAAGAGAGAGCTGAGGCTGGCCGCGAACCCGGATCCTCCGGTCTCCGCCTCCCAAAGTACTGGGATTACAAGCGTGCGCCACCACGCCCGGCCTGTTTTATTTTTTATTTGGAAACAGGGTCGTGCTAAGCTGCTGAGAGCCTCGTTAAATTGCTGAGGCTGGCTCTGAACCTGTGATCCTCCTGTCTCAGCCTCCCAAATACTAGGATTAGAGGTGTGCACTACCATGCCCAGCTTGGAATCAATATTCTCTCTCTCTTTCTCTCTCTCTTTTTTTTTTTTTTGGTACTGTGAATGAACCCAAGAGCACTCTACCTCCACCCTTTTAATTTTTTATCTTGAAACAGGGCCTCACTAAGTTGCTGAGGCTGATTTCAAACCTGCGATCCTCCTGTCTCAGCCTCTTAAGTGCTGGGATTTACAGGTGTGCGCCACCACGCCAGCTATGGAATAGGTATTCTTAAATAGACAATAGCTCCAACAGAAAAACAGAACCCACTCGGTTCAAGTGACCTGCAAGCTATCCTGAAAACCTCATGCCAAGGACGGACCATTAAGCCAATTCAGAGCCAACGTCAGATTCCCTTCCAGCACAAGCATACGGTGGTTCCATTAACTTTACAGCCTGGCGGCTTTCTCCACGGGCCGTTACCTTGGTGAGGAGATGCTGGGGTGAACCGAGCAGCACCAAAGAACCTTGGCTCTGGATGGGACCAAACACATCCAGATACTAGCTTTATGGGGAAATCTAGCCATGTCAAAAAGACTTTTTGGGGGGGCATGCTAGGGATTGAACCTATGACCTAGGCACCTGCTCTACCGCCAGGGTACACCCCAGCCCTTCAGAAAGAATTGTGAGGGCCTTCTGAGGATCACGGAAAGGCAGGGGGCGGGAGATGCGCTGGGACACAGCACCATTCTCGGCTGCCCTTAAATAGAGACAGGTCAGACAGCAGCAGGGCAGAGGAGGAACCCGGGGACGTTGTCCCCTTGTTCATAACATCTCGGTTCCACAACACACAGGACGTGCAACCACCTGCGGTGACGGCCACCAGGGCGAACGTGCTTTGTCCACTAGGGACAAAAAGTCCACAAATTAGCTGGTTTGCCAGCAGATGAGGGGTTCTAGGAAAGATACCAGTATGGTGCTGACACGTGGACAGAGGCTGGGCGGCTGGAGGGACTGGAGGAGTAGGTAAACCGGAGACAGACCAAGGTCATGAACGCAGAAACACAGTGAGCCCAGGAAGGGAGGCCAGGGGACCTGAGTGTGGACGAGGTACACATGTCCAGGCACCCACTCTAGAACCAATTGTTTTTTTTTTTCAGTTCTAGTGATAATGTTGTTGAGCACATTTCCGGAATCCATCAAACCAAGGGCACAGTCCCTTTTATCTCTAGTCATTTTCCATTCACAGCATATTTAACTAGATTATCGCAATCATTACCTACTCCTACACATTAGCAATATTTTACATACTAAGAAGCCCCATCTAACAGTCCAGGGTCACGAAATCTACATTGCGTTGGAAGACCCAGTCCGACTCTGAGCCAGCAAGGGCTGGGGCGCGCAGAGATCGCCAGGAGTCCAGCAAATTCCACTGGGCTTTTTGATCCCCTACTCGCCCACGAGAAACTTCTCCCCCGGGAGTACCAAGCACAAGGCATCCACTACTACATGTTTGGAGAAATGATCTTCCCTGAGGAGACACAGAACCGTGTCCTAGGAGCGGAGGGCGGCGGTGCCTGATGACCTACGGTCTTTCCCACACTTCGCACCGGTGGGATTTCTCCTCTGGAAGAGTCTCTCCGGGGCTTGTTCCGAAATCCCCAAAAGTCGGCCATCCTTGCCAGGTGGAGGGTCTCTCAGTCGAGCGGATGGAGGCTCCCCCTGGTCAGAAGTCATGCCAAAGACAGACGTCGGGGACACATGTCTTCGGACGGCTCTCGCCCAGCCGCTGGCCCTGGGCCCTGACGCGGGGCGGCTGCCGAAGGCTCCCGGGCATGTACTTCCCAAGCCAGATGGCCGACTGTGCCTCGAAGGCCACCACCCTAGTCAGGCGACCTTATCTTGCCATCTGGAGGTGGCTTCTACAACAAGGCCACTGCAAGGGAGAACCCGGTGGAGAGGCTGGCGCTTCTCTTTGACAGGTCCAAGTTACAAGCATGTCCGCACAGCAGGCGGGTCCCCACTGTCATTTTGGAGATGCTGCATGGGTGGCTGCTGACATCACAATCCCGCTGCCGCCGCCTCTCTGGCTGAGCTGGCTCTCTGGCACTAACCACACATACACACACATTTGCCACACTTGGCTCTCATAGTCTGGAAGGACAGATTCTCTTCCTGAGCAAGGGTGCCGACCTGCAGAGAGGTTAATTTTAATAAACACACCCTGGAAGGGAGAAGGGCATCACTTCTGGGGGGAGGGGAGAGAGTGAGGGGGGCCTCTGTCATCAGCCAAGACCATCAGGGACAATTATGCCAAGAGGGTTAGTTAGCAGGTGTTCCTCTAGACCCGCTCCGGGGAAGCATTCGCTGGGCACAGCGGCTTAGAAACGTGCGTCAGGCCATTTTTAAATGAAAGGAAATAAGGAAGGAATCAAGGAGGAAGCAAAGAAAACCTAAAGAAAGTACAAAAAAGAAGAGGAGGCACCCATGCGAGTGGAGGGAGGCAAGTGCCTGGCAGTCGTGTCTTTGCAGAGTGCCAATGGTGACAGGGACGGCCAGCATGCAGGGAGCAGGGGCTGCGAAGGTGGGTGATCCTCTAGCCTCCGCCAGCCGCTGGACGAAGAGGAAAGGGAGGCTCCCAGACGCACACTGCATCAGGTGCTTCGCAACCCTATCTCAAAGAGCAAAAGACTACATGTGTGTGTGTGTGTGTGTGTGTGTGTGTGTGTGCTCAAAGAGCAAAAGACTAGCTGTGTGTGTGTGTGTGTGTGTGTTGCTGGGAATTGAACCCAGGGGCATTCTAACTTTGAGCTACGTCCCCAGCCCTTTTTAGTTTTTTGTTTTTGTGGGGTTTTTTTTGCGGTACCGGGGATTGAACCCAGGGGCGTTCTACCTCTGAGCTACACCCCCAGCCCTATTTTTTATTCTTAATTTTGAAACAGGGTCTCACTAAGTTGTGGAGGGCCTCACTAAGTAGCTGAGGCTGGCCGCGAACCTGGATCCTCCGGTCTCAGCCTCCCAAGTACTGGGATTACAAGCGTACGCCACCACGCCTGGCCCTTTTTGGTTATTGAAAACAGCAGGATGTCCTGCGAGCCATGAAACCATGACCCAAATCCTGGTGTAGCCTGAGCAGTGTAGATTAGAGAGGCACCGTAGCATGGGAGAGAAGTCACGAGAAGGAGAGAGGCCACAGAACAGAGACGAAAGCACCAGGCTTTAGGGGACAGGGAAGCACACAGGAAATCTCTGAGCTTTGCTTGCACATAGACAGTCCAGAGATCCATCCTGAAGCTGCAACCTATGCGGCTCAGTCTCCTTGTCATGGAGATGGTGCCAGTCACATCTCAAGAAGTCACAATGAGACAAAGCACGCAGGGCACTGGGCCAGTGGTTGGCTCAGGAAATGCATGGAAAAGAGCCATGTTCTCATGAGGCCTGCAACATTCATACCGGGTGCAGAGCGGTGCCCACGGGCATGTTGACCCGAAGCCCCTGCTCACACACCTGCACCCTCCCACCTGTGCTGCGGCCCTCCTCTCCAGCAGCACCCTCTGAGAGCTATGGTGCCAGCCAGGTCCAGCAATGAGGACATAAAAGGGTCTGGGGATACAATAGTCTAGGCTCCCCAAATAGCCTGGGGCCCTGGCTGTGTGGTAGCATGGCTCCCCAGGCATGGGGCTACACCAGACAGGACAAATACAAGGACTAAGCGCAGGAGGCCCGGGTTGGGGCTGGATGCTGAGCAGGCACCAGGCCCGAAAGTGTTACCGTTATCTCTGCCGCAGAACCCCAGTTACGACGCTTAAGGATGCTTAAGACGGGGTCTCCCCTTCCAACCAGCTCACGTTCTAGAGGAGAAGCAGTATGGAGGTCTTTTTTCCTGTCTCCTAGCCCTGGGTCCAAATGGTGAGTTCCAAACTCACCGTTCAAGACTCAGTTCAGCCAGGTTTCAGGGGGGACAGAGGTGGTGCCTCCACCCCACCGAGGAGTCCCAACATGCTCGGTGCACACCCAACTCTATCTGTGCAAATGCACGCGCGCTTTCTAACGGGACCAGGAACGTCACCTCTCCTGGCGGAGACACACCAGGTCTCCAGGGCTGCCTACTCATGGCGTCGGGTTGAGAGGCCACCTCAGGCCTGGGGGAGGAATGTGGAGGGATCAGTTAGCAGCATCATCGGGCAGGAGCTGAGGAGTGCGGGTGGAGGCCACCGGAATGACAGCTCGCCCGAATCCCAACTCCCTCCCGACGGGAAGCCTGGCTAGCTCAGGTCCTCATTTCTGGAATTCTAACACAAAGGGTGGTTTATGATACATCTTTTTTAAATTTTTTTTTTTTTTGCAGTACCAGGGATTGAACCCAGGGGCGTTCTACCTCCGCGCTACACCCCCAGCCCTATTTTTTTATACTTTATTTTGAAACCGGGTCTCACGAAGTTGCGGAGGGCCTCACTAGGTAGAGAGAGAGAGACAGACAGAGACAGAGAGAGAGAGAGAGAGAGAGAGCTGAGGCTGGCCGCGAACCCGGATCCTCTGGTCTCCGCCTCCCAAAGTACTGGGATTACAAGCGTGCGCCACCACGCCTGGCCTTATGATACATTTTCAATAAATACTTTAAGTGAATGAATAAAAACCTAAGAAAATGAGGGAAATTTGAATGTACCAAAAACCAAAATCCAGCTTTAAAATGAAAAGGCCAGCCAGTCACAAAAGGCCACATATTTCGTAAGTTCATTTATGTGAAACACCCTAAACAGGCAAATCTATAGAGGCAGAAAGTGAATTGCCAGGAGCTAGGATGATGGAGGCGATGGGGGTGATAGCTAAAAGGCACAGGGTTTCTTTTTAAAGTGTTAAGAATGTTCTAGAAGAAAAAGAATGTTCTAGAATTGGCCGTGGTGACGATGACACATACCATGAATATTCTGAAGTCCACTGAATGCTTGGTACATTGAAAATGGGTGAACTGTATGGCACGTCTATCATATCTCAATAATGCCATTATTTAGAAGATGAAATGAAAGGACACAGTTTGCAAAGTCACACAAGGAAGGCCGGGCGGGGGAGGACTGGAGAGGCTCATGCAGAGGTGACTAGCCCCAGGCTGAGCCTCACCAAAGAGGACGATGTTTCAGCAGAGCAAGGTGAGGGACAGGGACTATGGTGCCGCAGGGGGACCTGGTGTTGGTCTTAGGACCAACTCGCCCTCTTGAAGAGCCCATCTGATCCCGGGGTTTTAAACAATTCATACCCTGACAACTCCCACATTTAGAGCCAAGTTCAGCCTTCTCCCCTGACTCCAACTACCTGTTGAACATTTCCCCCTGGCTGTCCATGACAGACAGACAAACAGACCCCAGAGATGTCCTCGTCCTAATCCCTGGGGCCTGGGGATATGTTACTTTTATATGACAAAAGCAGATGTGGTGGTTGCACACCTATATTCCCAGTACGTAGAAGGCTGAGACAGGAGGGTCCCAGGTTCAAGGCCAGCCTCAACAACTTAGTGAGGCCCTGTTTCAAAATTAAAAAAAAAATAGTAAATAGGGCTGGGGTGTAGCTCGGAGGTAGCATGTCACTGGATTCAATCCCCAGTACCAAAAGGACTTTACAGATGTGATTAAATTAAGGACCTTCAGATAGGGACATTATCCTGGCTTGCCCAAGTGGTCCCGATATGACCCCTGGAATCCCTACAAGTAGAGATGCTCTCCTGACTGGTTGTAGTCAGAGGGAGCTATGGCTGTGGAAGCAGAGTTAAAGGGATGTCAGGTTTCTGGCTCTGGAAGTGGAGGAAGGGACCACAGGCCAAAGAACACAGGCAGCATCTCCAGGCTGGAAAACGAGCCCCCAGGGAAACAGATTTCCCTCTACAGCCCGAAGAAAGAACAGCCCGGTCTACACCTTGATGTCAGCCCACTGAGACCTGGGTTGGACTTTGACCCTGCCAGCACTGTAAGGAGATAAATGTATATGTATCATTTAAACCCCTAAGTCTAGTCTGTGATCATTTGTTATAGCAGCGAGTAGGAAACTAACACACCCTCTGATGGTCCTGTCAAATTTCATGTGCCCCAAACCAAGACCTGGCCATTCACACCTCCAAAAGGTGATTTTCCCCATCTCGGTAAACAACAGTTTCCTCAGTCCTGCACACTACATCTGAACCCAGAACCTAACCACGGCCCGCAGCCTCCACCACCAGCCGGCCTCCCCAGCCCCGGCCCCCACAGTCATGCCTCCTCACACAGCCGGAAGGCATCCTTATTATTATTATTATTATTATTATTATTATTATTTCCCCCTTTGGTACTGGGAATTGAACCCAGGAGCATTCTATCTCTGAGCGACACCCCCAAACCCTTTTTATTTATTTATTTTTTTTTTTTTGAGGTACTAGGGATTGAACCCAGGGGCATTCTACCTTCAAGCTACACCCCCAGCCCTATTTTTTTATTCTTTATTTTGAAACAGGGTCTCGCTAAGTTACAGAGGGCCTCACTAAGTAGCTAACGCTGGCCACGAACCTGCAATCCTCCTGTCTCAGCCTCCCAAGTACTGGGATTATAAGCGTGCGCCACCACGCCCGGCTTTATTTATTTAAAATTTGAAACAGGATCTTGCTACGTTGCTGAGGCTGGCCTCGAACCGGCAGTCCTCCTGTGTCAGCCTCCCAAGTACTGGGATTATAGGTGTGCCCCACCTCGCCCTGCTGCCAGCTGGCAGGTTATCCACAAAGGGCATTATGTCACTCCTATGCTCACAATACTCCCCAATTTATTCACAAGACATTTCAAAGTCCCTACTGTGGCCTGAGCCCTATGTGATGTTGCCCTGTCTCTAGCCTCCCTCCCTCCACACTCCGCTCCGGCTCTGCCCACTTCGTCCCCACCAACCACCTTCTTTTTTTTTGCAGTACCGGGGATTGAACGCAGAGGCATTCTACCTCCGCGCTACACCCCCGGCCCTATTTTTTATACTTTATTTTGAAACCGGGTCTTACGAAGTTGCGGAGGGCAAGTTGCGGAGGGCTTCACTAAGTAGAAAGAGAGAGAGAGAGACAGGGAGAGAGAGAGCTCAGAGGTAGAATGCCCCTGGTTCAATCCCCAGCACCACACACACACACACACACACACATGCACGCATGCATGCACGCACGCACGCACGCACGCACACGCACACAGAGTATTTAATAAGGGATGAAGGAGTAGCTAAGTGGTAGAGCATGTGCTTAGCAGGAGTGGGGCTCCACTTTCAACCCCCAGCACCAAACAAGAAAAACTCTTCAATGACTCCCACTGCCCAGAAGGAAATGTCCACTCACCCAACATTTAAGGAGTCTCAGTCTGCCCTGGGCCCCTCCCCGCCTGCTGCTTACCTAAATTTCCTCTTGCCTCGTCTGGCCACAGTGTACAGGGGGCCCTCTATACTAAACACATGTAGAGGTCTTTTGTCATGATTAAACAATACAGAACTATTTACACAGCATTCACGTTGTACTAGGTATTAAGAGTAATCTAGAGCCAGGCATGGTGGCACACACCTATAATCCTAGTATTTGGGAGGCTGAGACAGGAGGATTGCAGGTTCGAGGACATCCTCAACCAGTAGTGAGACTCTCATTAACCTAGCGAGACCCTGTTTCAAAATAAAAATAAAATAGGACTGGATGTTCAATCCCCAGTACCACAAAAAATTAAATTAAAATTCCTAACGATACACAAAAGAACAATTTTCCAAACACGTCCATCTCTGAAAGAAAATGGCGAAATGTAGTCGGGGTAACCAGCAGTAAATAAAATGATCCGGGGCCTAAAACCTTAAATAAAGGCATTCTGCTACCTATGATTTGCTTCTCTTGCAGCCACTGGTATGCTCCGAGAATAGAATTCTGCCTTTCTATATCCACGGCTTAAATTATTATTGACTGATGCTTTGTGCCGGGTGATGGATTTCTTCTAATTCTGCATATGGTAAATGCCTGTATGCAGAAAGTCAACACCATGAGGCCAGAGTCGATGGCAGCACAATAGCCACTCTTCCACACTCCACGCTCGATGCCACTAATTGCTAAACTGCCTCGCTTCTCCCACAAATTATGCGGCTATGGGCCTGAACTCTAAGGTGGGAACAGACCAAAAAAAAACCTAAAAAAAATGAGACAATGAGGGTACGCGGATGGCCACAGGGAAAGGCTGTAAATCAGGCTGACTCTTTCAACGTGTGGCCCACAGACCTGCAGTGTCAGATCCCCACAGCTGGACAGAAATGCAAGGTCCAGCACCCGCTCCAGACCACAGAATCAAAAACTCTGGGAGCAGGGCAGAGAACTGCACTTGTCTGATTTTTAGCTTTTATTCTTTTAATTCAAGTGTGATTAGAGTTTATACATTGTACAGTGTATAGATCCTAGCACACACTTCCATGAGTTCTGACACCCGTATCACTTTTTATGTAAATCTTTTTTAACTGTTCCTAAGTGTAGGATTCAGTAGTAGTTACTACACACACACACACACACACACACACACAATCTATATACATATACATATGCATGTGCGTGTGTGTGTGCGTGCGTGCGTGTGTGTGTGTGTGTGTGTGTGTGTGTATGTGGTGTACCAGGGATTGAACCCAGGGATGTTCTATCTCCAAGCTATAACCCCAGCCCTATTTCATTTTTTATTTATTTATTTATTTATTTATTTATTTATTTATTTATGGTACTGGGGATGGAACCCAGGGGTATTCTACCTCCAAGCTACACCCCCAGCCCTATTTTTTATTCTTTATTTTGAAACACGGTCTCACTAAGTTGTGGAGGGCCTAAGTTACTGAGGCTGGCCACGTACCTGTGATCCTCTTGATTCAGCCTCCCAAGTACTGGGATTACAGGCATGCACCACCATGCCTGGCAGTATTCGCTATATTGATATTGTTGTATAAGAGATCTCTAGAACTTTTTCAACTTGCAAAGGAAACCCTTTACCCATCATGCAACTCTCCCTGTCTCCCCCCAGGCCCTACAGAATGCTGTGTCTGAGCAAACCCTCCCTCCAGGTGACTCTGATGCACCCTGGTGTTGGAGCCCCACTTGAAGGATCCCAGGCCACGGGGGTTGGAGAACAGCGGAGAAACCAGGTGTGCTAGAGGCTAGCCCAAGAGCACTACCAAAGGCGACTGTCCAAACCCAACCCCGAGCACCCAGTGTGGACGTGGCCCTGAGCTGACGGCTGGGGGGATCCAAACATGGACAAATGAACCACTTCCCCATAAACTTGAGTAGGCACAAGTAGAAGAAAGAAATCATTTCCTCAACCTTCAGCCAGGTTCTAGAAACTTCACCTGGCCCCAGAACAGATTCGCAAAGCTATCAACCTTGATTGGACGAGGGGGATTATATATTCACCGGTGCCATGCCAGGTGGCCATGCAATTCAGACTTTGAATTTTATGTGTCCGTTTAAATCATTTATATCTCTCTCCTGGCAATTCCCAACCGATTCTGTCCAACGGAAGTTTTAGAAGGGCCCGGTAACACAAAGGAAATAAACACTAGCATCGCAAACCACAGACCAGCTTTGATTTACAAGTCATTAAAAGCAAGAGGCATTTACTGTTCTTCGTAGGCCGAAAGGGATTGCATCATGAATAATGGAAAGAGCCGAGTGCATTAAGAACTCTTCAGCAGATAATGTGCTCCCGGGCCGCACAGAAGGCACACGCACGGAGTAGCTCAACGTGCCGGGCGCGTGACACACACACAGCTGCGGCCCAGCCTGTGAAGACCAGAATCCAGCAAATTTACCCTATTTTGCTTCAAGAGGTGGAGTTTCTGGGTCATTATCTGCTGATTCCCGAATAACCCCTGATTTAGGAACCACAGGCAGACGAAGAGCCAGGGATTTCAGAAACAACCAAAGCTTTGGCAATTTTACACTTGGTGCTTTTCTTAAAAATGGCTCTGGTAGCCGGGCGTGGTGGCGCACGCTCAGAATCCCAGTACTTGGGAGGCTGAGACCAGAGGATCCGGGTTCGCGGCCAGCCTCAGCTACTTAGTGAGGCCCTGTTTCAAAATAAAGAATAAAAAATAGGGCTGGGGGTGGAGCCGAGAGGTAGAATGCCCCTTGGGTTCGATCGCCAGTACCGCAAAAAAAAAAATGGGTCTGGTATGTGCCAATGATGTTCAGATTTCTATAAATCTTAATAAGCCAAGGAAAGAGCATTGGGGAGAAGACAGACTCCAGTGTTTTGTAGAGAAAAAGAATCCCCAAACAAACACAGACACAGCTCTGAATTCCACCGTGAGAAGTACCAGTGATGTTCCCTAAAGCTCTCATTTCTTTTTTTTTTTTTTTTTTTTTTGCGGTACCAGGGATTGAACGCAGGGGCGTTCTACCTCCGCGCTACACCCCCGGCCCTATTTTTTACACTTTATTTTGAAACCGGGTTTCACAAAGTTACAGAGGGCCTCACTAAGTAGAGAGAGAGAGCTGAGGCTGGCCGCAAACCCGGATCCTCCGGTCTCCGCCTCCCAAAGTACTGGGATTACAAGCGTGCGCCACCACTCCCGGCTAAAGCTCCCATTTCTAAATCCCACTCACTGCTTTGCGGTTCATCGAGGGGGCACGTCCTCTGCTTTTTCATTTGCATGAGGCGTCCATTTTTCGAGCCACGGTGACAGAGAGTATGAAGAGAAGGCTTCCCTGTACTTTTATTCTAATGTGAATTGAATAAACGATCTAAGAGGGTAATTGCAGCGATTCATATTTTTTCATGATATTCCATCGCCGTAAAATCCAAATGAGGCTCACTATGTCCTCAAATTTTAAAACTGTCACATTACCACGCTCTGCCTTGCCCTGCTCGCAAACGCACCGTTCAGTGGGAATTTCAAGCAGAAATTTGTGAGACGGCGGTAATCATCCTAGGGTCATGCGAATGGTAAGTGGTAGCACGATTAATGAGCAGAACTGTGGGATTATTATAATGAGCTCAAAAGAACATGAATTTTAAGGTCTGCATGTCATTGGGTAGGATCTGCGCTCCTTTAAATACTAAATTCTAGTTTTTGTTTGGATCCTCAGATGCACAGAAATTCCCTTTCTGCAGCATAAAATCACCCAATGATGACTCTCCAAGATTTTGGGCCACTTGGGTAGAGATGTTGACACACTTCTCTACTCCTGAACAAAAAACACATCTTCATCAAACACGTGTTCTGTGTGAGTTTCAAAATAACCTACTATATGTGACTCTTCATTTAAATTTGACATCAAACTGGACACTTTAGCAATGTCTTTGACACTAAAAAAGAAAAAAAGAAAGTTCAACTTCTGTCATTGTTTTGTTTAGCCGGGCGTGGTGGTGCACCCTTGTAATCCCAGTACCTGGGAGGCTGAGACCCGAGGATCCGGGTTCGCGGCCAGCCTCAGCTACTTAGTGAGGCCCTCCGCAACTTAGTGAGACCCTGTTTCAAAATAAAGAATAAAAAATAGGGCTGGGGGTGTAGCTTGGAGGTAGAATGCTCCTGGGTTCAATCCCCAGTACCCCCCTAAAAAAAGTGTTTTGTTTGGGAAACTAAACTATATTTTTTTCAACTTGACAGTACGCTGCATGAAACTACATTAAAAGCCAGCAACGCCGGGCCCTGCATGGGGACAGAAGGCATCTCTATGCATTTTGATGTTTGCAAGGAGAGGGGAGGGTAAATGAGGTCTCCATGGAGCAGTTCCCTCAGGAGGGGGCTGCTCGAGAATGGCGGATGGCCTTCCCAGGAAGGATCAAGGCATACATCAATTGGTGTCAATTCCCATCATTATGCATCTCTCCACAAAACAGTAAACGCACAGACCTAGCCGGGTGGTGCTTTCAAGTTCACGTTCCTAGACAGCGACATACAACACTAATTTCAAATTAATGCAAAGTCACAAAAGGAGTCCGGGGGAACCTGACTCTCAAAATGATTCAGACTAAGGGATCGTCACGTGTGGGCTAGGATCATGATTGCCGGCACTGCTTCTTACCTCTACAAGCATACTCAAAGTGTGGAAAATATTGCTACACATTGTGAAAAACTTAACAGCTTGATGTGTAAAAATAATCCTTTTCTTCCTGTGTGTGTGGGGGGGGGGGTACTGGGGATTGAACCTAGGGGTATTCTACATCTGAGCTATACCCCAGCCCCTTTTTTATTTTGAAACAGGGTCTCGCTAAATTGCTGACGCTGGCCTCAAACCTGCAATCCTCCTATGTCAGCCTCCCAAGTACTGGGATTACAGGCATGTACCACCATGCCCAGCTCCATATTGTATTTTTTAAGTGTGATAATTATGTTGTCCTACAGTAATTTTAAAAATCCCCCGCCTCCCACTGCTAAGCTCTGAATTGTAGGAACTGTCAGGGGTGAGACATTATGGTTTAATTTCTGGCTGAGGATCAGGAGGGTCACTGGAGTGGGGGGGACAAGCAGTGACAGACTGAGGAAGTGTGGGCTTGAAAAGGTGTCACTGTGCACAGAAAGCAAACCCAGTTTCTTTTCTTCCAATAATGAATCCAGCTAAGTCATGCTTTCCTCAGAGGGAGCAATTTAACAACTGGCTCGATTTTTGCTTCCCCGGCACACCTGAGGTATTGGGTGATGCCAGCCGGCTCACCTGCTGTAGCAGGCAGAATAATGGCCCAAAGGCATCCCCGTCTTAACGCTCAGGACCGTGGATGTCACGTTACACATAGCGTGGGATTAAGGCTGCAGGTGGGATTAAGGTTGCTAATAATTTGATCTTAAAATTCGGAGATTATTCTTTTAGAGTTTCTAGGTGGGTTCAAAGCATTCATACAGGTCCTTAAAATACAAGAGGGAGGCCGGACGTGGTGGCGCACGCTTGTAATCCCAGTACTTGGGCTGAGTCAGGAGGATCCAGGTTTGCAGCCAGCCTCAGCTACTTAGTGAGGCCCTCTGCAACTTAGTGAGACCCTGTTTCAAAATAAAGAATTAAAATAGGGCCGGGGGTGTAGCTGGGAGGTAGAATGCCCCTGGGTTCAATCCCCAGTACTGCAAAAAGAAAAGTGCTCTATCTGACTCCAGAGAGGCATCATGCCAGTCCCCACCCCCCAAATCAGGGAACAGCTCAAAATGACAAAATATCAAAACACTGAAGAGAAGAGAAAATAGTAGCTGAATTCCCACCATCTTAGAAACACAATCACTAAACTGCACCTCCCCAGGATACCTCTGGGATTTGAAGAATTTTTTTCTGTACTGGGGATGGAAACCAGGGGCCATTCTACCTCTGAGCAACATCGTCAGCCCTATTTTATTTGTTTTTTGTTTTGTTTTGAAACAAGGTTTGGCTAAGATACTGAGGGTCTTGCTAAATTGCTGAGGCTGGTCTTGAACCTGATAGCCTCCTATGTCAGCCTCCCAAGTACTAGGATTACGGGCATGGGCCGCTGAGCCCAGCTGAAGAACTTTTGAAGTCATCTCAACATCCAAATAATCTGAAATAAGACCTCTCCATTCTCCTGTTGATTTGATTCTTATGGTCTACAGTTGACTGCTTCTTCAAGAAACCTGTGCTCCCCAAGGATGCGAACAAAAGCTTTAATGAGGTGGGGATTCAGGTTTACAAAGCCTTCTGCTAAGGCTGGCTCAGTTGTCATCATGAACATCTGTCCCTTACCTCCACAGGAGACAGGAGTCTCCACTCACCTAGTTGAGAATCACTGACCTGGTAGAGCAACATCTGAAATGGACAAGATGTCACCAGTATGAAGACGACTGTATAAGATCCCATTCTAACTTTTTTTTTGGCACTGGGGATTCAACCCAGGGGCATTCTACCTCCGAGCTACACCCCCAGCCCTATTTTTTTTATTCTTTATTTTGAAACAGGGTCTCACTAAGTTGCAGAGGGCCTCACTAAGTAGCTGAGGCTGGCCGCGAACCCGGATCCTCGGGTCTCAGCCTCCCACGTACTGGGATTACAAGTGTGCGCCACCATGCCTGGCAAGATTCCATTCTAAACAAAGTTGTTAGGGCTAAAAATTCATCGTGCTGGAATTTTGGAAATGCAGGTAAACATAAAACTAAGCCCCCTCCCCTGCCTTCCATTTCCTCTCTCAATGCAGTCCTTGAAGCGGGAATCAATCCATTACTTGAAAAGCTCACATCCCCAGAGGAGTCATTTTCTCCCTGAATTACATAATGTGTTTCTTTTAAGCCCAAACTACAAGCTAGCTCTGCACTTTAGTACCAAGCAATTGAAAAGAAGATACTCAGATCTGAAACACATTTTCCCAAAAAATGACTCCCATTCATGAGGTGGGGCCATCTCCAGGGTAACTCACACGCTCTTCAAAACTCATAATGTGGGTTAAATACTACACATTAGTTATAAGGAGTTGAAATTTGACACTTTTACAATATTAGCTTTAAAATATCTATATAAAACAAAGTTACACATTTCTTATTCTGTGTGTGTGTGTGTGTGTGTGTGTGTGTGTGTGTGTGTGTGTGTGTTACTGGGGATTGAACCCAGGGGCATTCTACCTCCGAGATACACCCCTAATCCTTTTTGTAAATTTTTTATCGTGAAACGGGGTCACTCTAGGTTGCTAAGAGTCTCGCTTAGTTGCTAAGGCTGGCCTCACACCTATGATCTTCCTGTCTCAGCCTCCCAAGTACTGGGATTACAGGTGTGTACCACCATGCCCGGTTATACATTTCTTTTTCTTTTTAAATAAGAAAACAATTCAAAGAAATGATGGAGGAAATCATGGACAGAGATGCGGGGCAGCGTGAAGTGCATTTCCGTGTTTTTAAGGACTGCCACACTGTCCTTAACGATGACAAATGTCCTTTTCCTCCCACAGTGATGGCTCTCTTTCCCTTCACGTAGCTGTACGCCGCCACTCTTCTTAGACATACCAGTGATGAGCTCATTTGCTGGGACTTTCACAGCCAGTCAAGAGAACGGCATGTGACATAGGACAGTCTGGTGTGTGTCGCTGGCTGCACATAGTGAATGACAGAAAGCAGGGGCCGGACCTTGGGAAGTGGGCGAGCACTGTCACCAGAGGGAGGGACAAGGTGTGGTGTCCGGAGCATCACAGGACGCCTGTGTGCTCTCCCTCACCGGCTGTGTGGCCCTGCTCCACTTCTATCAGCTGAGGACAGGACAGACAGCCAACAGCTGCGGCACGGGATGTTCAAGTGTCAGAAACATGGCTGCTGGGGTCCTAAACCCACAGCCTGGGTGACACCGCTGAAACTTACAAAGCCATTCCACAGCTCCGTTCACACACACATCCGCCACTGCCTGCCTCGCCACTCACTCCCACCTCACCCTTACTCAAAAATTAAAAATTAGCCGGTGTGCTGGTGCACGCTTGTAATCCCAGTTCTTGGGAGGCTGAAAGAGAAGGATTGCAGGCTTGAAGCCAGCCTCAGCAACTTAGTGAGGCCCTGTTTCAAAATAAAAAAGGAAATAGGACTGGAGGTGTAGCTCAGAGGTAGAATGCCCCTGGGTTCAATCCTCAGTACTACAAAAAATTTTTTTTTAATTTTTTGATTTAGCACACTGTGAGCCCCTGCAATGCTACAAAAGTAGATTCATACTGCAAAATGAGCTGGTCATGGTGGCGCATGCCTATAATCCCCATACTTGGGAGGCTGAGACAGGAGGATGGAAGATTTGAGATCAGCCTCAGCAATCTAGTGAGGCCCTCAGCAACTTAGCAAGACCTTGTTTCAAAAAAAAAAAAAATAAGCCAGACGTGGTGGCACACACTTGTAATCTCCATACTTGGGAGGCTGAGACAGGAAGATGACAGGTTAGAGATCAGCAACTTAGTGAGGCCCTCAGCAACTTAGCGAGACCTTGTTTCAAAATAAAAAAAATAAGATGGGTGTGGGGGCGCACTCTTGTAATCCCAGTACTTGGGAGGCTGAGACAGGAGGATTGCATGATGGCAGCCAGCCTCAGTTCCTTAGTGAGGCCCTCCACAACTTATTGAGACCCTGTTTAAAAAAAAAAATCAGCCTGGGGGTGTAGCTCAGAGGTAGAATACCCTTGGGTTCAAGCCCCAGTACTATAAATAAATAAATAAATAAATAAATAAATAAATAAATATAGGGTTGGAGGTATAGCTCAGAGAAAGACTGCCCCTGGGTTCAATCTCCAGTATCAAAATGCAAAAGGGACACAAGAACTCACGGATTGATCCAGGCAAAGCCCAAAGTATATAAGAGAACTATTTTACTCTTTCCTTCCATAATATTCTTTCTCCAAGGTCATAAATCTCTGAGTGCCGACTTTCCATCTTTGGAAAGCAAACAGCATCAAAGCCAGCGTATAAATCACCCCCGAGGATAGCTGGGCTTCGTGGACAGATGAAAATGTACAGTGGGCCGGGGTGCCGAGCTCCTTCCTGCTGGGAAGAGTTCACAGATCTGGGCGGGTGAGAGACTCGGAAGGAGAGAGAGTGGTGACATTTGGGGACCACGATGACAAGGTGATTGTAAGTACCTGGAACAACAGAATGCTAAAAACGTTCATACCACATCGCTACCATCTCTTCAACATTCACCTCTGGCTCAGATCTGACTTTCTCCCTTGGTGGCAACAGCAGTGACGGGAAGGAAGAGTGACCAGGGGAAGGAGGAGGGGAGCCAGGCGACAGACACACCGCGGCACCCTAAGCCCTTTCCATCCACCAGTGTCAAAGCGCTTAATCCCCGGGGCACTGCGGCACGGTTGGCGAGATTAGAGCACTCGGTGCGGATTTTTTTCATAGGGATCCAGCTCACAATTGGCAAATCCAAGGTGGCCCCCCTCCCCAACACTCCAGCGGGTGTTTATGTCACAAAGCCACACTGGCCTGGGGGAGGGGAGAGAAGTGAGGCCACGCGGTCAAGTCTCCTGAGATGACCCCCAAACACTACTTAATCCAGTGTCGAGGCCTATTAAAAGCCCCAAACATCCCGCTGGTGAGGGCGTAACTTGGGACCCTCTGCTAAATTCCACCCCTCTCTCGTTAAGGCCCACGCTTGGCCAAGATGACAAAACCCCATCACTGCCCCCAAAAAGGAAGGAAGAGGAAGGGGAAATGGAGGAGAAAGGAAGAGGACCTCAAAAAAGGAGTGTACTGCGGGCGTGGTGGCACACGCTTGTAATCCCAGTACTTTGGGAGGCGGAGACCAGAGGATCCGGGTTCGCGGCCAGCCTCAGCGCTCTCTCTCTCTCTCTCTCTCTCTCTACCTAGTGAGGCCCTCCGCAACTTCGTGAGACCCAGTTTCAAAATAAAGTATAAAAAAATAGGGCCGGGGGTGTAGCACGGAGGTAGAACGCCCCTGGGTTCAATCCCCGGTACCGCAAAAAAAAAAAAAAGGAGTGTACTGTGCAATGAATCCCCCAAAACTGCATGGGAAAATATCATGTCATGCCTATAGCCAGGGAGCCCAAGGAAGCTTCCAGAAACCATGTCCAAGGAATTCTTGAAAATGCACAGTGGGCTTAGCTGTGTGTGTGATGGTTTTGTTGTTGAGTTGTTCTGGAAAAGGAAGGGGCTGGGGTGTGGCTTAGTGGTAGAGCACCTGTCTAGCCGACTTGAGGCCCTGGGTTCAATCCCTAGTATCCCCTTCCTCCCACTACCACCAAAGAAAAAGGGTGGCAGAAAAATGCAATTTTAAATTTTATTTTTATTTGTTTGTTTGTTTGTTTATTTGTTTGGTGCTGGGAAATTGAACCCAGGGGCATTCTACCTCCGAGCTCCACCCCCAGCCCTTTTTATTTTTTGTTTGGAAACAGGGTCTCACTAAGTTGCTGAGGCTGGCCTCAAACCTGTGATCCTCCTGTCTCAGGCTCCTAAATTCTGAGATTACAGGCATGCACCACCATGTCTGGAAAAAACACTATTTTGAAAGACTGGAAGGAGCTCACAGTCATGGCAGGCATGACGATGACAGCCTGTGCAGATACCCCAGAAACATCTTCAAGTTCCATGTCATCTCACAGGTGGGAACCTCAGTAGGTTACAAGTCACAGCGAACCCACAGCCACATACCACCAAAACCTACATAGTAACAGTCCCTGGCTAAGGGACATTTCTCCTGTTTCTTTTTTTAAAATTTTTTTGGCACTGGGGATTGAACCCAGGGGCATTCTACCTCCGAGCTACACCCCAGCCCGATTTTTTATTCTTTATTTTGAAACAGGGTCTCACTAAATTGCGGAGGGCCTCACTAAGTAGCTGAGGCTGGCCGCGAACCTGGATCCTCCTGTCTCAGCCTCCCAAGTACTGGGATTACAAGCATGCACCACCACGCCCGGCTCATTTCTCCTGTTTCTAATTTCAAAACATAAATAATTATAAATACTATGAAATACCCATGGAGCTAATAAGCTGGGTTATGAAAATCTGCTAAACTAAGGCAGGCTCCATTCCATGCCCAGCACACAGTAGGAGCTCAATATTTGTCGAATGAATAAAATCGCTGAGTGGATGGATGATCACTGTCTTACTATCCTGGCGCACAGAGCAAACTAACAAGCAAACAGTATATTTGCAAGCAAAAGCAACAACCTGGATCCTTCCTGGGTTTTTTTTTTTTTTTTTTTTTTT
>PVJS01017051.1:0-36685 GCA_004027185.1 Glis glis | reverse complement strand
CTCTCTCTCTACTTAGTGAGGCCCTCCACAACTTTGTGAGACCAGGTTTCAAAATAAAGGATGAAAAATAGGGCCGGGGGTGTAGCGCAGAGGTAGAACGCCCCTGCGTTCAATCCCCAGTACCGCAAAAAAAAAAACAAAAAAACATATGGCGCCGTCTTACTAGCTTTGGACATGAAGTATGACCAGACTGCCATATTTTCCCTCAGCTGAAGTAATTAGCAATGCCCTAGATCTAGACTACACTGTCAGCTTGGCCCAAGAATAAGCACAATGTGAAACAGATGATTTGCAATAGATATTTTGGGTAATGTGGCCTATAACAAGTGATAATATATATATATATATATATATATATATATATATATAGTGCATTTATATATATATAAGTGCATACGTATATGCACTTTAAATTTCATTCAGTATGTATTTATGTTTAATTATATTTAATGAATTATGAACAGAATGTCTAAACATTTTTATTAGTGGTCAAAGAAGTGAGCAAGAGAGGCCTGGCCAGGAGGAATGGACGGTAGTGTATGAAATACCACCAAGAGACTGAGGGAAAGCAAAGTTTAAAAGTGACCACAGGATTTGTATATGGAAATACAAAGACTTTGAGAAGAGCAGTTTTGTTCTAAAAAAGTGTTCTGAGCAGAGAATTGGGAGAAATGGAATGAGGGTGGTAGGTGCAGACCACAGGTTGAGCATTTTTTCCCCATGAAGTCAAAAGGAGATATGATAGCTAGAGAAAACCTCTTCAAAAGGAAGTATTTTTAATTTGGAAATTCAAGCAATATTGTTGGCACTGTTAGTGAGTACACTTGCCAGGTATATACAATTTATCTTTTTTTTTTTTTGCAGTACTGGGGATTGAACCCAGGGGTATTCTACCTCTGAGCTACACCCCCAGCCCTATTATTTTATTCTTTATTTTGAAACAGGGTCTCACTAAGTTTGCTGAGGGCCTCACTGAGTAGCTGAGGCTGGCCGCGAAACCGGATCCTCCAGTCTCAGCCTCCCAAGTACTGGGATTATAAGTGTGCACCACCATGCCTGGCTTATCTTTAGGTTTTGATTTGAACTTTCTTACCTTAATAGATGACACAGAAGAACATGTTTAAAGTTCCTTTATAAAGTGCAATTGCAATAATAGGAAAATAACAATAACAAAAACTTGTAAGTTTCAAAAAAATGAACTGTAAGAAAATTTAAATTAATTAATATTTTATATTAATTAATCTTACAAAATCTAAAGTGTTTAAGTCAATATTAAATTAAATCCCCACTTTCATGAGGGGAAACCACGGAGATAAAGGATTAATGAGAAATAGATCCCACTTCTCACAATATTTGAAGGAAGGAACTATACTGAACACTTTGAGATGTAGTTGTATAGTGTTACCTTTGTGGTTGGAAGAAGTATAACTCCAGTTTTCTGATTTCACCTAATACTGGACCAAGTATATCCAAATTACACTGATCATAAACATTGCCATAGCCGGGCGTGGTGGTGCACGCTTGTAATCCCAGTACTTGGGAGGCAGAGACCGGAGGATCTGGGTTCGCGGCCAGCCTCAGCTACTTAGTGAGGCCTCCGCAACTTCATGAGGCCTGGTTTCAAAGTAAAGGATAAAAAATAGGGCCGGGGGTATGCCCCTGGGTTCAATCCCCAGTACCACAAAAATAAATAAATAAATAAACAGATAAATAAACATTGACATGAAAATGTTTCTCATCCACCTGGATGGAGAATGACAAGACTCTGAGAATGGCCTTTCCTGGAATCAAGGATAAGAAGAGAGGGAAGTAGGGTTCACATTACAATTGGACTTCCTTTTCCTAAAGTCCCCAATAATAGGCCTATTTTCTACCTTACTGTCCTAGTTTGAGTAACCACTATATTAATGCATTTGTGTTTCTGTGAGTTTACATTTGGTGGGTTTGTCCATAATCTTTGGTTCTCTAATACAAGGAAGGGCCAAGAATATGGCTCAAGATGGGGGTGGTTCTATTTTGCAATCTACCATGCAAAGATAAAATTTGTTCTGCAACTTTAAGTTTTCCTAGAATCTTTTGGCCACACAATAGCATTTTTTCAGTGATTATTAGAATAATCCATGATAGGTAAACACAGACAAAACTCAATCCATATGTTCCCCTACCACTTTTATTAAACATGGAGGAAGAAATGATTCTATATAATCTAAGAGATGGGCACCTGCACTGAAAATCTGCTTAGAATAATAGGACAAATAAGGTACCATATTCCTTTCTAACCCGCACATTTCCCAAACACTCAGTTCGACTATTTCCTTTGTCTCATTAGTTATAGATTCAATGAGCCCCCAATAGATCACCTGCTCCCTCAGATACCGTCAACTTCACTCTACCATTGTTTACCTTCCTTCTCCTCCTCCTCCATTTACACCTCCTTCTCCTCCACCTACTCTTTTTCTTCTACCTTCTGGTACTTCTTCATCTTCTTTTTAATTTTTTTCTCATAATTTCTCTCCCCTTGCAAACACAGACTTCGATCTTCTTTTTATGTAATTACTTTTGTCTGAACAGATAAAAAGTAGAATCCTGGGTGGATTCTCATTCTGTTTCTCCATGAAATCCAAGTCCTAACTCAGTAATTAGAAACATGTAGGTGAAACAGACTTACATTTATGAAATTAGCCCACTTTTGCTCTCAAAAAAGAGCCCCTGGTCCCTCTGTGCTACTCCCAGGCATTTGTCAAGCTGTGAGGAATTGTACTCAACTATTATGTGGCTAGATTTTCAGTAAAAGCATGTAGTGAGAGGTGTGTTTCTAGTAAAAATGGTTAGTGTATATGTATGTGTTTGTGTGTGTGTGTAATGCTTTCTATGTGCCAAGCATATTGATAAGTTAGGAATGGCTGACAATAGCTTAATTTTACAAATGAAGAAAGCAAGACCTAAAAAGCAAATTCACTTGCCTAAGGTTTTATAACTTGCAAGTGTGAGCCAATATCACACAGAGCACTTTTGAAGATACAAGGCCCTTATCTTCTGAATTGGACTCTAGAAAATCCATATGTTCCTTTTCCCCTGTCAAAAAAATCTATTATTTCCAATGCATATTCAAATTTTGTATAGATATTTTTGTTTATGATAGGAGAGTAAAAATTAAGTTAGTAGATGTATGAAAGTCAGAAGTTGAGAAAAATGGAAACTTAATTTACCAGTCCCTCTTCGTTCACAAAAATTTTGAGGTCTAAGTTATGAACTAATACTTTGTCATTTAGGAACGAAGCATTTTCAAAAAAGTTATTTGGGAAGTCACAAATTTTCATTGCCACAGATTCATCATGCCTCAAGTAAATTATTTTTAACTTTTTACATTTCTGTCTGTTTCTGGGACTTTTAATGTTTTCATAAAATTGGTATCAGAAGGCGAAGAAGAGACAATTTCAAAAGATTGGATTGGGGATGTCTGCCTAAGAATAGTAGATTCCCCTTGCATTAGGAACAATAATATTTGAAAATCGTTGTTTATCGCTCAGCCAATGTTAAGTACCTAGCTAAATAAGCCAAATGCATTTAAGTGCTTTTGGTATAGACAACAAACTTCTGTTTTCTTACTCTGTATAAGACAAATTGCCCACCATTCCATTCTTTCAACGAATATATATTTTAGCTTATAGTACTAATTTAGTATGTCAGAGCAAAGTTTCTTAGATGGGAAATTTGAAGGTCATCTGTCATAAATCTTTGTTTACCGACAGATTTGCAATATATTAAGCAATCAATGTTACTGCTTATTTATTTTTATTGAATAGTGTTTATCAGCTTTGCAGAATACTAAGATAACACTTTTGGTTAGCAGTTCATTTAAGCAACAGTATTTCCCAGATATTCACTTTACCAAAAGTCTCTCAAGTACTGGATATGATTGCAATAGACAAAAACAAATAGAAGTATCTAAAATCATTCACAAACGGGGGATACGAACTACAAATGAAGAAATATGCATTAATGTTTTATTGTATCTCATTTATACATATATTTGTATATGTTTCCCTCCTTCCATTGAACCATAAGCACTTGTGAATGAGAACTATGTCTAGCAACATTTTTTTCATGGAATTTAACACAGTGTTTGACAGATGTCAAACAAATGTTTGTTAGAAGCATGACTGAGTTGATTAGTACACTTTCATATATAGATTAAAAAATCACCTACAATAGCAAATCTTCAAATAGGGAATATTTGACATTCAGATAAGCTTTTATGTTTCCCGTTTTAAAACTCTGTTCAATATAAACAATTTCACACAAACATATAGCTATATATAGCATATGTATATACATTTGTAAAGAGTTTTAGTTTCCTAAGCCCAGAGTTTTTACTTGAGAGAAGAATTATACTAATTGTCCTTGCAAAATCCAAGAAGAATCAAGTAATTTGAAGATATTTAAATGTAGGTTATGAGAATTATAGATATTGGTATTCTTCCCTGGCATGTATGATAGTAAAAAAGTGGAAAATTTTTTGATGCTACATTTTACTTTTAATGGTAGTTATTAATTCTATTGCTTTATCAATATTATTATTATTATTTTTTGCGGTACCGGGGATTGAACCCAGGGACATTCTACTTCCACGCTACACCCCCGGCCCTATTTTTTTTATACTTTATTTTGAGACTGGGTCTCACGACGTTGCAGAGGGCCTCACTAGGTAGAGAGAAAGAGAGAGAGAGAGAGAGAGAGAGAGAGAGAGAGAGAGCTGAGGCTGGCTGCAAACCCAGATCCTCCAGTCTCCGCCTCTCAAAATACTGGGATTACAAGCGTGCGCCACCACGCCCAGCTTTATCAAAATTTTAAAGAAATCATCCTATGAATATGCATCTGTCTTTCATTTTTACTGAAAAGACTATAAACATAGAAATAATGTGGAATTAACAAAGAATACTACATACTGATTACATATCTAACATTTATTTTAAAATCTTTCTACTGTAATTATTCATCCCTGTCTACAGCTTAGTTGAACTTTCATGAAATTTGATTACTGATTCTGTTTCACATCACATGCACCTAAAATTATAAAAGTTACTGTAAATAATAAAGCAGAATTCAAGGAGATCAAGTATTTTAACCTCTTAAAGGGAATTCCCGCTCCCATATTTCTGCTGCTTAATCCCTAAACTTGTTACTATAAAAAAGTCAGCTGATTTTCATTTTAAAACTTCTCCAATTTTAGCTATTCCTCAAATTATGCTAAAATGTTCTTCATATAACTGTTACTAGCTCTGTTCTTTAACACAGAGATTAAGTTGAAACTCACTTTTTCAATCATTATAAGATTTTCCATAAATCTCTTTTTTCCCAAGCTAAAATCCCTTGTTTCTCCAAATACATGTCTTAGGAGGACCCTTATTTTTAGCTTGTTTTAATCTCACTTACAAATTAGTCACAAAGATTAGTTAAGATTCTTAAGAATAAAAGTAAGGAAGATTTTTAAGAATAAAAGTAAAACAGCAAACTCATTATTTAATGCTTTAAAAAGGGCAAAACTCAACCACAATAATTAGGCTGTGATTTCCAAAGTGCTACTTTCCTGGAATACATGTATGCTTTATAACAGCCAGATGGCTTATTTTTTAAGAAATCCCTTACATAGGACTTAAACCATACTTCAGAGACAGAGGAAGGAAAGGTAATGTTAGCATTCTAAGAAAAAGAGAGATAAGATAGATAGGAACCATGAGAGAGTTTCTCCTTGGGAATTAAGTTACTGATAGTTTTACATGTTCGCCAAAAATGGGTCTGTATTTTACAGAATCAAAGAAGTCAATGATCAAGTAATGTGTGTGTGTGTGTGTGTGTGTGTGTGTGTGTGTGTGTGTGTGTGTTTGATTGTTTTTTGTAATGTGAGCAGAAATAAACAACCATCTAAAATGAATATTGTAATAGCCATAAAAGGATTAAAGCATCAATAGAATAGTACCAACTAGTAATCAATAAAGGAAGAAAAATAAGTTGTGGTTTACTATAGGAAAAGTAAGAAGTTAAAATGTTTTCAAAGATAAAATATGTCAGTGAAAGACTACATGAAAGGTTGCTGATGACATTTTAAAATGCACCTGGCATACAAAAATCAATACAAACAAGTTTAATAATAAAAAAAGTTGTCACAACTTACAATGTCTGACAACAGAAATTGTGTCTCTGAGCATTCTAGATACCCAGTTGTATATTTTAAGAAGAGCTGAATGTCTACCCTGGCCTAGTTTGCACTTTATATGGGGTTTGGGGATGAGGATAATGTTGGAAAGACTGAGACGCAGGGACAGGTGAGCAAAGGATGTAGGCTAGAAGAGTGTGGGATGGATGGAGGGCAGGCATGATGGAGAGGACTTCTGATGTCCTTGCGGCAAGGAAAAGTATTCAGTGGATCTCCAGTGTAAGAAAGAAGACCCAAGTTTAATGATGAAGGATGGAGTATTGAGGAGTATTAAAGATTATTAAAGAGTCATAGAAAGGGTACTTGCCAAGTAGGTGGGTGAACGAGGAAGGTGTTTGAGTTGGAGCCTGTTGCCAAATGCTGAGAACAATGAAAAAGAGAGCTTCATGCCCAGTGGATACATTCAACCCCCTACTTGTCCAGAAACCACCTTCAAGAATGGTCCAGCAAGTAGTGTGTGAAGTGAGAGGTTGATTTCTATGACATTTCCCTCAGGTGAGAACTTGAAAGAATTGACCAGTGAGTCCAACTTTCTACGGTTGTACCCATATAACCTTAGGTAGGTTATTTAAGCTTTCTTTGTCTTACTGCCTCCATCTGTAAATGGAGTAAATGATAGTATTTATTACATGAAGTTTTGTAAAGATTAAATGAGATAATTCATTTATAACAGAGGGTTTCTCGCACTAAGCACTTAAGTAATCATTGGATTTCGCTATGGGTCACAATTTCCCTTTCACAAATGGAGGGGGAAAAAATCCCAGAATAGCTCATAAAATCAGTCTTACATCACCAGAGAAACAACCCTTTTCCACACATTTTCCTGGAATGTGATTCCATCTCCATTTATTTTATTTCCAGAACATGGCCGCTTATGCTACACCATCCTGACCTCCCATTCTTTTTCCTCTGGATCATCACTTCTGAAATTTCCCCAGGTAGAGAGTTTTTTGTGGGTCACTCAAAATTAGCCCACATCTCTTCTGGGAGCAGAACAGCTGCAGAGGATTTCAGCTGTGTCTGTGTATAAATTCCAGTGGGTCAAGGAGATCCCCCAGGACTTTATTAGCTCAAAATCCCTGTCCATCAAAGTGGCATATCTTCCCAGAATCATTCTATACCTCCTCCATAGCCTGTTGATGCATTTGTCCCCAATGCCACCTTGACACACTGTCTGTTGGGAACTGACACCATATAGTCTTATAAGATTTTCAGTTAGCTAGCTGAGGGGTGGAGAAATGTGTTGTCAAGATATAAGTGTAAGAAAAAGAAATAGTAAAACTAAAGATACAGCGAATAAAGATGGGACATTATAAATGGCATCTACATTGAGTCAACAAGTGGGCATACGAATCAAAGTAGGATGGAAATTGTAAAAACTTCTTCAATCTTTGTTTATATTGACTTTTGTTGTTAAAATGCCCCTTAAGTTACATAGATACTGTTGTTTTAAAAAAATGGAGGTGTGCCACCATGTTCATTGAGATATCAGAGAGTACATTTAAAGTGATGTGGTATAAATAATGGTAAGAGCATTACTTAGAAATTAGAAGAACATGGATTAAAATTTTCACTTTGTTTCTATATTTTAGTTACTTGGACAAATAAAGATTTCTTTGTGTGGTGTCTAAGCTTAAATCAGTGAGAATTAAATCTCACCCTTAAGATGAAATGAGTAGGCAAGACTACATAAAATTGATAATAATAATTTTAATAATTGTTAAAATTTATTATAATAAATTTTAATAAGTAGTTAGTGTTGACTGCATACTTACTCTGTGTTAAATATTTTATATACAGTATTTGGGACATAGATAATATTCAATAGATAGTTTTTCTATCTCTTGTGGCCATTCCTAAAGTTCTAGTTACTATATTTACAGCATAGAGATAAGTAAATGCCTGATTTGTAAGCAAAAGTCCAATCCTACAGATCCAATGAGTAACCTGGACACAATTGGAAATCGTATCATTCCAATTTTTGCAACCCATAAGGGACCTATAACCTCAGAGTCCCAGACTGATTGTGTCTCTGATGCCCTTCAGTCTAACTGGTACCTCTTAGCATTCCTAGTCAAGGAATCTAATTGGTACCTCTTAGCATTCCCAGTCAAGTTCAAAAAGAGTGGGATTTGAGGGACCACCTGACACTAGTCAGAAAACCATAGCTCTTTTTCCTGTGCCAACAGCTGGGTGGCATTCATCTATTGTATTGAATAACTGAATAATAGCTATGGAAAAGGGGGTGGGGGAACATCTGAGGCATTGACAGTTGTTTTGCATGGGAAGTGTAGGCATGGAGGCCATCCTGCTCTTTTCAATAGCCTTCACAGTGAGTTTTAGGGGAATGCCATTCAAATCATGGCCAGGTTTCCATGTGGTAGAGGCTGAAAGCCAGAGCAGTCACATTTAAAGTGCTTTCCACAGTTTGGGAAAAGCGCACATTGCATCTTTCTTCATGAGCAACTCTCCAGGGTGATTGAGAGAGGGTACCATCATCAACCTTCCTCCCTTCACATACCTCTTGAAATCTCAGATATCCCTGGGTACTTAGGGTGGTACTCTCTCTTGAGTGCCACGGAACTGTTCTGTCCCATTTTGGAGGCTCTAACTTCAGGTTTATCTCAGTGTTTCCATATTTGCACCTAGACCTTTTTATCCATGAGGTCCACGAGAGGACAAGGAAATTTCATGAAACTTACCACATCTCTGCGTTCCTTATTTTAAGCAGCAGGGATCACAGTGCAGGGACTTGGTGAGTAATGTACTGAACACAGAGTCTTTATAATTATGACATAGAAATATGTCAATCCAAGAAGAGTATTCAGCTGGCTGAATTAGAGTTCAGTTTTAATCCACTAGGTCCCATTTGGCCAGGTACCCCAGCCAGCCTAGCATGGCAAAGACATTAGTGGGAAGAAATAGCCTTAGGCTCAGGAATGAACAGAGTAGAATACCAACTATTTATAAAAGGTCTATATAATCTACCTTTTTTTGTCCTGAACATAACCTAGGAAGTAGCCAAGTGAGATGGTCACTTGCTAGGGACATCTATATTCAGAGACTAAACTCTCTTACTAAAAGTGTGGACTAGGAGATGTTGAGGAAGGTAGATTCAGAATATTTTTCAGTTTGTTAGTTTGTTTACTTTGGGTACTGGGGATTGAGCCCAGGGGCATTCTACCTCTGAGTGACACCCCAGCCCTTTTTTCTATTTTTTTTTATTTTGAAACAGGTCTCACCCAGTTACTGAGAAACTCACTAAGTTGCTGAGGCTGGCCTTGAACCTGAAATCTCTTGTCTCAGCCTCTTAAGTACCTGGATTACAGGCATATACCACAATGCCCAGCTGAGTTTATTTTTGAAAAGGACAATGATGCCAGATGTCAGTGTGTCGTATGGAGCATGGAAGGTCCACTGAGTATCTTGATCAGCAGGTCATTTGCTGATCAAGTGGCTTTTTATGACAGAAGGTATTTCATCATATTCCTGGTTCCCAAAGACAAAAAGTCTAACAGTACCAAAAGACCAGAACAATGTAAGTGGGCTGCTTGAACGTGAACAGCAACACTGTACCCTGAAAATGGGTTTACTACAGATAACCCCCAAAAGAGGCACCCCAACAGAGGTTGACAGGAATGGGCAGGACTCAATGCAAGATGGTCTTCCTTGCCTTAGACACACTGACACGAAATGTAAGACCCTGTCAGCACTGGCAGCAATCTGAAAGGAGAAAGCACCATTATAGCTTGATTACTGTTGGTCTCATGGGTAAATAATCTCTAACATGGACCTCTATATGAGGAACCTAGAAGTTTCTTTAAGGAACAATGATTTATTACCACAATCCAGTGTGCCAAAAAAGGTTCTTTTTAATCTGCCCATTTGTAAGGAATGTATAAGCAGCTAACACGTAGGTCCCTAATATAAATGTAGCTGTGAAAGCTGTTGTCAATTCAGTTGTAAAATCAACAAAACGACAGTAAATCGAAAGCCTGGCGTGGTGGCGCACGCTTGTAATCCCAGTACTTTGGGAGGCGGAGACCGGAGGATCCGGGTTTGCGGCCAGCCTCAGCTCTCTCTCTCTCTCTCTCTCTCTCTCTCTCTCTCTCTCTCTCTCCTTAGTGAGGCCCTCCACAACTTTGTGAGACCCGGTTTCAAATTAAAGCATAAAAAATAGGGCCGGGGGCGTAGTGTGGAGGTAGAACGCCCCTGGGTTCAATCCCCGGTACCGCAAAAAAAAAAAAAAGACAGTAAATCGAATTGGCCCAAAAGGATCCAGCCACAAGGTCCACTTAGCTTATTCCATGAGGTATCAGTGAACCATGCCCAATCCCCTTCAGGTGGATTTGGACACTCTCTTCTGCCAGGAGTCCAGGCAGAACTATGACTTCTGCATCAGTTTCCAATATAGCCTTGGAAATTTAACTCCATTACTTGAAATGTCTCAATGTGCTTTAACGGGTCTGTAGGATCTGGTTTCCCTTTGAGAACAAAGAAGTCTTTTTCCCCCCAATTGATTGTACTATTTGTTCAATGTTTTTGCTACCAAATCACATCAATCTCCCTCAAATTCCATAAATGTCCCTGCAAATCCCTCAATCTTCCTCTTCCTGAAAGCTTTGTCTATGGCAGCACCGCGTCTACCTTACTAACATTATCAAGAACTGATTTTTGCCCTACTTGTAGATTAAGAAGTGATTGCCATAGTTTCATGGATATTGGTAGAAAAACCAAGGTCCGAGACAAAGAATTTCTTACAGCAATAGCAGTAGCTAGAATATTAGTATTTTCTTGTGACAGTTCCCCGAGCCCACATTGCCACAGAGTGGTGTGCATAGGTTCTGGAGATGTCCGTATGCACAGCGGGTTACCTAACAGGAGAGTGACCCAGTGCTTAGAAAGCCTGACTTTTAGAGTGAGCAGGAAGCTTGCTGGCTCCATGCTCCAAGGAGAGACAAGATCTCTAATGTGCAAGGCTGTAAACAAACTTGCTCTTTGCTTCAGAGAAAAGCCCTATCTCTATCTTCCAAAGCTGTTTGCTATACAAACATCCTTTAAACCATACTCCAGAACAAAGTACTTGGCGCATACCTCTGTTTACACGATGTGAAGAAATGTGAGAGACTTCTGAATTGTCTGCCAATTCCTGAAGCATAAGCTTTGAGAACCTGTTGTTTGAAAATAGGGTGGTATCTAAGTCAGGCACAATTCTTGCCTTGATGGAATTTACATTTTAGAGGTATTGTTAGTGGTGTTGGTGTATGGGGGGGCAGTGATGGATAATAAAAAATAACAAATATGTCTATATTTATGACTATATTTACATACATGATGATGGAGCTGGTAGCTTCAATAGCAAGAAGCTAATCATAAGGCCAGGTCTTAACCTCCCAATTTCCTTGTGGTTCTGGTAGCTCAGTTTAACAGAAAGCAAAAATGCACCCCCACATTAAAGTAAAATCCCAGGAATTGCTACTGAAAGACTTTGCTCTGAAGATAGAAATTAGCCAGGCATGGTGGCACATGCCTGTAATCTCAGTACTTGGAAAGTTGAGACAAGAGGATCAGGATCCCAGGTTCGAGGACAGCCTCAGCAATACAGCAAGAGTCTTAGCAAATGAGCAAAATTCTGTTTCAAAACAAAAAAAATAAAAAGGGCTGGGATTGTAGCTCAGAGGTAGAATGTCCCTGGGTTCAATCCCCAGTAAGACACACACACACACACACACACACTGGACCTTCATATCTGGGAGAGCTTTTTGGCTATTTGGAATATTCTAGTTGCAATCAGAAATCATGACCAGGCAAAATAATTGTCTCATCATAAAAACTTTATACCCATTATAGAAATGTGTCTGAGACAGGTCATGTGGAACTAATTACTTGCTTTAAACTGGTAACAGCCTATTTGAATTACTTAGGAAGGCTCTCCTTGGGGGAGAGGCAAGAAAGGTGAAGGAGAGTGGGAAGAAGAAATCAACAAGACCTCAGGGATCAGTTCCCAGCCCTTCTGCCAATCCCTGCCACTTCCTTTGCTGGATTGACTCTCACAGATCTTAATCCAGAGGCCTTCCGGGTTAAGCCTGTGGAACCTGGGACACTGCTTTCTAGTGAGGAATTTGGCTGACTAATGCTCAGAGCTTAATGTAGACGAGTGAAGGCTGAAATGATGAGCAGTGCATTCCATGAATAAAAGAAAACTGAGCAGGACGGACGTTCTCTGATCTCTTGATTCTTCTTGATTCTTCCTTATATTTACTCCTAGTAAGGTCGGTGCCTTTTGGCATAATGATAAAACGGATGTGTGTGATGAGAGTTGTTTAGCATTGGTGATGGAGAAGTCGGGCTACTTTATAAAATTAACTCTGCAGAATCTGAGGAATGCAAGGTGAACAGTATCTCTGGCTTTGGCGATGGGGAGAAAGATGAAGTCCAGTCCAGAATAAGGGGGTGGGGCATATGCAAAGTAGACAGGGCAAATAGATGACACAGGGGCTTCTGAGCAGCATCTGAAAATAATTATATTGCAACCCTACATAAATATTCCCATCACCAATCCTGTCTTAGTAACTATGTTCTCTATGCCTAGAACTATTTTATCAATAGTTGACTACATCAGAGCAATGATTCATGTAGACTTCAGGAGCTACCTTGGTCTAATTAGTACAGTAGGTTTTTATTTTAAGATCGATTTTCATACATGAAAAGGCTCATGACTTTCTGTAGACAACACATAGCTGTTTGTTGTTGGAACAGCAAGCGCTTTCGTTCCACTGGAGTTGTTGTTGGAAAAAAATGGTAGTTATGAATCTCTACATTATTTCCACTTCTTGTTTCTAGGATCCCATGTTCCCAGCCTTCGTTTTTCATGTTATCTTCGCAATACCTTCTGAAATGTAGTATAAACACTTCCTTCTTCACACTTAGTATTCCAACAATATTAAATACCAGAGGATATCAACATTTCTTGTGCCTAAATTTTTGTTTGAGTTCACCAAAAGACATCCAGGAATTCTTTAGTAACAACTTCTCTGCAAAGACTTTTTTTAAATTCATATCTCTTCTGTGCTAAATTTCTACCCTATATGTTCTTAGTTGTTGATTTTTACATTGTTTTAAATTTGTTGTTTTGATCTTTCTAATCAGAGCCCATGAGACTTATGAGGACAAATATTGTACTTTATTCAGTTTTTTTTCCTACAGTGCCTAACAATCTAACTAGTAAATTATATTGTCAACTGAATTGAGCTTTTCATTAAAATCTACCAGTAGTCAAGCATTTCTTACTGATAAATTTATATGCTGCATATATAGAAAATTATTCTTGAAATTTAAATCCTATCTCTCCATAAAAAGATAATACTAGCTGAGTATGGTGGCACATACCTGTAATCTCAGTACTTGGTAGACTGAGACAAGAGGATTGCAGATTTAAGGCCAGCCTAAACAACTTAGTGACTCTCAGCAATTTAGAGAGACTCGGTTTCAAAAAATTAAAAAAAAAAAGGCTGGCATAGTGGCATATACCTATAATCCCAGTACTTGGGAGGCCAAGACAGCAGAATCACAGGTTCACAGCCAGCCTCAGCAACTTAGCAAGTACTTTTGCAATATAGTGAGAATCTGTTTCAAACTAAAAAATAAAATAGGGCTGGGGGCATAGCTCAGAGGTAGAATGACCTGATTTCAATTCCCTGTACCATTAATTAATTAATAGAATTGGTAGAATGCTTTGGGATTCAATGACCAGTCAGTAACAACAACAAAAACATAACACTATTTAGGTAAAGATCAGAAAGCATTACAAATGGAAGGAAAGCATTACATAATTACTGTCAAATAAAATTAAAGCAAATAATCTGAAGGATAAAATATTATATTTGACAGTAAATATTGACCAGGGAAGTTTCATAACATATAAAAAACAAATTTCATTAATTTAATTATTTTCTATTAAAATAATAAAGACAATTTTGAACAAAAATAAAAGATTTTTTTTTAATAGTTGACGGCATCAGAGCTATGATTCAAGTAGATTTCAGGAACTACTTGATTCTAATTCATACAACAGGTTTTTATTTTAAAATGCATTCCATACTCAAAATAGCTATTTATTTATCCATAATAAGTGGCACAATAAGTAATATTGCCATCAATATTAGTGAATAGAAACACTGACAGTTTTCCTGATATTTAAGCAAAACAACAGTTTCATTCCACTTCATTCTGAGAACTATCCATGTAACAGACTTTTATATTGAAGTACAATTGAGCTAAATAACCACAACGTTGGACAAAATTACTTCTTTTTTCCAAAATGAAGCAAAATATTGACATTTAAGTGAAGTATTTTCAGAATATATGGAAAAATAAGCAGGCATGCAAGTTAGCAATATACATGGCTACAACAACTGGCTAAGAAAAGCAAGAGACAACTACCATCATAAACAACATCGGATTTAAGTCGAGGTCCATCAAGGCTAATGAGCTCATGCCCAAAAGAGGTGTATAGATGCAACATATATATTAAATGAATTGCTTCAGAAAAGCAAAAGTAATCAGTGTCAGCTGGATTATAAAGAGAAAAAATTATTAGAAAAATGAGGCTCAAAAATGATATCATTTGGATAATCACTGGGGAAAGGGTTTTTTAAAAGTATGTCCTGAATATATATATGGATTAACTTGACAGAAGAAGATATATGTAGTTAGGATAGAATTGATTTTGGAAAGTGTTGGAAGTCATTTTGTGTGTGTGTGTGTGTGTGTGTGTGTATGCCGAAGCTTGGACCCAGGGGCATTCTACCTCTAAGCTACTCCTCCAGGCCTTTTGATTTTTATTTTAAAATAGGGTCTCACTAAGTTGCTGAATCTGGCCTCGAACCTACTATCCACCTGTCTCAGCCTCTCAAGTACTGGTATAGGCATGCACAACTATGCCTGGCTTTTTAATTTTTATTTATTTTTTCTAATAAAATCTTATGAAGGAGATGTCAGTAAAATAATTCTGGCAGCCAAATGCAAAAGAGACTAACATAAAGACAAACTGAACAAAAGAAGACGAATGAATGATACATGTGCAATAATGCATGAGGAAGAGAAACAAAGATGGCAGCAAAAGAGCAAATTCATCAAGACATTCCGAACAAAGAAATGATTGAGTAAACAAAACTGACACAAAGATAAGCCATAGAAAACTTAAAACAAGGAAGAATCATAGAAACTTAAATATGCTTAGCTTGCAAAAGTATAAAAATAAGCTCTGATTAAAGATGGTGGAATAAAAGAGGACAGTACATTTCAGTTGCTCTGAGATTCAGAACTCAACCAGCAGGAAGACTGCTACTTGGCAAGAGAATAAAAGCAGTCAGAGCTCAACAGAACAAAGACAATAGAAACATGGTGGAAGTGGACGCACCACAGAGAGCAGTGGACTGAAAAGAGCTCCGTGCTTCTCATCTTGTGAGTGGAGAGTGGAGGCCATGCCATCTTCATGAGCCAGTGCCGAAGCAGCTGGCTGATGGGACCTGTGTGCTCTCAGAGAGCAACTGTCACAAGTTCTCCATGTCACAAAACAAGGAACTCACAACATGTGCCTTCCCACAATGTCAGCTTTATTGATCATGAAGCAAAACACGAGTCATTAACATATAATATTCAAATCTCTGGTGGACTTTGGTCAAATGGAGAGTCAAAGCATATTCTATTAATGAAAAACAAATTTTAAGGTCACACTCCTGCAGTTCAAATCGAAGTCACTATCAGTTCAAATCAAAAGTCAAATCTGTGAAGTGGGAGGGTTCTGGTTGTTGATCGTGGTCTAATCGTCCTTGTCGGTCCTGCTCCAGGTGAATGACTCATGGGTGTCTGAAGCTCCTAGACTGAGAGGCAGGCTGGAGGGTCTAGGGTCTTTCCTTAGGGACAGGGACCTTGGTGCCAGATGATCACGGTCACTTCAGGTGTATCCCTTCAGATGAAAGGACTCAACAAAGCTGAGTCTCAGGCAACTCACAGGTCTCTGGAGCTCCAAATCTGACAGGCAGGATGGAGGGACTTGCATTTCTCCTTATGGGCAGGGTCATCGAACCAGATAATCAATGGTCACTTCAGGCATACCCATTCCGCTAGACAGATTAGGTTGGTCATGGCAATGTGGCAAACTCTTGCCTTGCTCACATTTAGCTGGCTACGGGTACTTCTTTAAATAGAGTTTTTCCCTGTAGTCATGGTTGGTTTGTTTACATTCTTCTGATTGGTTAGTGGGTTACACGGGCCACTTTCTTTCTTCTAATTGGTCACTTACTCTCTCATAATTTTGTTTACAACTATCTTATAGTATTCTGTCCCATAATATTTGTTTACAACTTTAATGCTTGTTTACAATTATCCTATACCATTCTATTGCATAATATTGGTTTAAAACTATGCTATCATATTCCACAGCACACTGTCAATCAAAAGCATACTATTAATCAAACATACTGTTAATCAAGTTAATCAAAATTTGTCACTGTCAGTAGTTGTAACACCACTCCAGCAAAGAAGGAGAATCTTGTCGAGCTAGTGATCGCAGAAAACCACCACCAAAAGCAATCACATTCTTCTCTGCATGCTCAAATGCCTTAAGATGGCATCTCCCCAGATCACCCAGCCAAATCTCCCAGTGAACTCCCTTGGCTGCAACTGAACTAAGACTGAGAAATGACAGGACCTTCCTACAGGGAACCAGTGGTTACATTCCACCCCAACAAGACCACTGTGAATCTACATAACAACCAGCCAAACCACCCAGCAAGCTCCTGTGGCTGCGGCTAATCCTGTCCCTTTTTACAGGGACCCAGTGTCACTCATCAGGACTTTTAGTTTACAAACCTTCCCATCAGTACCCTATGTGCCTCCAGGGACTTGTCTGGCAACAAACAGACAAGTGGTGTCTGTGAGATTGCAAATAATCCCTGTGGAGGTGGGAGTGGGACTACAGACAGACACAGCAGAAATGTGAATTAGCAAACAGTCTCTAGGGATACTCGTGCCAGCGGGACCGAGGGCTGGCAGTTCTCCATGCTTCTGCAGGGTCAACAAAAGTCACCACAGGACTGACAGCAGTGGTGTCTGTGGGGTGAAATAACTGCTGCAGGCTCAGGAAGGCTATAAACTCACACCTGTGACACCACAAGCACCAAAGCCAGTAGCCAACTAGGATTCACATAATCTCAGTTGCCCAGAGCTGTAGCAGTATCCCTGGAGCTAAATAACTGAGCCACCCAAGTCCCAGACTCAGAATGGCACAATGTTTTCCTGCCCGAGATTGGGCAGTGAAAGTAGGGAGTCGGGGGACAGCATAGGTTCATGTGATTGTAGCTACAGGCTAGGAATGCAACACTCTCTTCTCCAGCAGAGTTTGTGCCTGGTGGTCACACAGGACAGTGACTGACAGATCTCCACATGATTACAACCAGCAGATCAGCAGTTTTAATTATGGCTGTCATCAACACTCAGCCATACTGGGAAAAAGTTCAGAACATAGTAATTTCTGGCCCTGTTGAGCTTAGACCCAGTGAACACAGAGACCAGAGGTTAGAACTCTGCATGGTTTTACAGGTTCACAACCAGCAGAGCAGCGGTGGGGTTTGTGGGACATTGAATACCAACCAGCAGGCTTCAGGCTTTGAACTGAACATCATAGTCTCTGATCCAGCTGACTTTGTGCTTGTAGAGCAGGTGGCCTGCAGTCAGTTAGAGGCTCCTGTTTGCCTGCAATAAGAACTTTATCTTGTTATAAAGGCTCTGGGAGACAAACAGAAAAGTGTGATTATATGAGACAGATTCATTGAGGCCAATATTTACGCCAAGCAAAGGCCTTATTATAAAAGGATAACAAATAGATAGAGGACTCTCACACAAACAGGAAGGGAATGCCAAGGCAAAAGAAATACAAACCATAGAATTCTGAAACCATGAGAATGAAGACAAATGAGGAAATAATAAACTCCCATAACTCAACAACATGGAAGATCACCAATACTGAGGTGCAGAAAATGCCAGAATGAGAATTCAGAAATTTGATTTTCATATGATTAAAGACCTCAGAAATGAAATTAGAGAGTTAACAGGAAATGAAAGGATATATGAATAGAGAAATTGAAGCCCTAAGAAAAAAATTGAAGCCTAAAAAGATGCTTTGAGTGAAATGTAGGAGTCAATAAATGAATTAAAGACCTCAACAGAAAACACCTCTGGCAGGCTAGACCACATGGAAAATAGAGTCTCACTCTTGGAAGACAGCTTATTCAAAACTGGTCACAGTCAAAAATATAGAGAAGACAATACAACAAAATGAATAGAACATACAAGAAATTTGTGATAATATGAAACGACCTAACTTGCAGATAATAGGCACTGAAGAAGGTCTAGAAGTACAAAGCCAGGGAATTAGAAACCTCTTCAGAGAAATCATACCAAAGAAATTCCCAAACATAGAAAGAGAGTTGGACATCAATGTACAGGAGACATTCAGAACTCCAATAAGAGAAGAAAGATCAAAGAAAAAGTTTTCCATGCCACATAATAATCAAAATGGCTAACATAGAGGCCAAGGAAAGAATCTTAAATGAATCTAGAACAAAAGAACTGGTGACATTCTGGGGCAAAGCAATAAGAATCACACCAGACTTCTCAACCCAAGTCATGACAGTCAGGAGGGGCTGTTATGATATAATCCAGACCCTGAAAGAAAACAACTTTCAACCAAGACTGCTATATCCAGCAAAGATATCATTCAAAATTGACAGAGAAATGAAAACCTTCCAAGACAAGCAGATACTAAAGCAATTCATGACTACCAAGTCAACATTAGACAAAATACTTAAAGAAGTAAAACACATTAAAAGAAAAAAAAAAGAGAAAGGGAAAATTTCACCAGATGAGCAACTACGTGAAGGAGAAATAACACTATATCAAACAAAAAATATAACTCAAAATGATAGGAAACAAAAATCATCTCTCAATAATAACATTGAATTTCAAAGTTATAAACTCCCCAATTAAAAGGTATAAACTGACAATACGGATTAAAGAACATAATCTGATTATATGCTGCTTGCAAGAAACTCATCTTACAGGCAAAGATATCTATAGGCTGAAGGTGAAAGGATGGAAAAGATATACTATGCAAATGGATGCTGAAAACAAGCAGGGGCAGCAACCCTCATATCCAACAAATCAGACATTAAGCTATTACTTATCAGAAGAGATAAAGCAGTTCACTTCTTATTAATAAAAGAAACAATCCAACATGATGTAATGATAGTAAACTTTATGCCCCAAATGTGGGCATACCCACTTTCATAAAACAAACTTGTTGGGACATTAGGTTTCAAAGAGACCCATATACAACAGTATTGGAAGACTTAAACAACTCACACCACCAGATGAATCTTCCAGGTAAAAGATGAGTATCAAACCTCTGCAGACCTAAAGAAAACTATAAACCAAATGGACCTAATAGACATATATAGAATATTACAACCAGCAACAGCAGAATACAGATTATTCTCAGCTGCTCATGGAACCTTCTTTATAATAGACCACATTCTGGGCCACAAAGCAAGTACCAGCAAATTAAAAAAAATGTAATATAATTCCCTGCATCTTTTCAGATATTAATGGAATGAAAGTAGAAATCAACAATAGGAAGGCCCAAAGAAATTACATAGGTACATGGAAACTGAATGATACCCTTTTGAAAGAGGACTGGATCTTAGACGAAAAAAGGGGAGAAATAAAAAATTTCTAGACTTAAATGAAAATAGAGACACAACATACCAAAATCTATGGGTCATTTTCAAGTAGGTTTAAAAGGAAAATTTATAGCACTGAGTGCTCACATTAGAAAAATAAAAAGTCACCAAATAAACAGCCTAATGACACACATCAAGACCCTTAAAGAAGAGGAACAGACTAATTCCAAAGCCAGTAGAAGGCAGAAGATAATTAAAATCAGAGCAGAAATCAATGAAATAGAGAATAACAGCAACAAAACAAAAGATCAACAAAACAAAATCTAGTTCTTTGAAAAGATTAACAACATTGATAAACCCTTAGCCAACCTAATCAAAAGAAAGAGAATCAACCCAAATTACTAAAATCAGAAGTGAAAAAGGAGATATCACCACAGACAGTGGGGAAATCCAGAGGATCATTATAAAGTATTTTGAAAATTTATACTCCAAAAAATTGGAAAACATAGAAGAAATCTACAAATTTATAGACACATACAACCTACCTAAATTGAACCAAGAGGATATAGAAAACCTAAACTGACCAATAGAAAGCAAAGAGATATAAACAGCAATAAAAGACTTCCATTAAAGAAAAGCCCAAGTCCAGATGGAATCCCAGCTGAATTCCCAAAAGAACTAAACCCAATTTTTTACAAGTTACTCTGTGAAATCAAAAGAGATGGAGTTCTTTCGAACTCCTTCTATGAGGCCAGTATCACCTTAACACCAAAACTGAATAAAGATCCCTCAAGAAAAGAAAATTACAGACCAATATCAGAAACCATAGAGAGTGTAAAGAGAGAGCCTACAGAATGGTTGAAGATCTTTGCAAGCTATCCCTCTGATAGATGACTAATATCTAGAATATACAAAATACTTGAAAAACTTAACACTAAAAGACCAAATAACCCAATAAAGAAGCAGGCAATTGAACTAAACAGACACTTCACAAAAGAAAAATACAAATGCCTAATCAATACATGAAAAACATGCCCAACATCATTAGCAAACAGGGAGATGAAAAATAAAACTACCTTAAGATTCCATCTAACCCCAATCAGAATGGCAATCATCAAAAAGTCAAACAACAATAAATGTTGGCAAGGATGTGGGAAAATAGGAACTCTTCTAAATTGTTGGTGGGAGTGAAAATCGGTACAGCTGGTATGGAGATCAGTGTGGAGATTCCTCAGAAAATTGGGAATAGATCCACTATATGATCCAGCTATAACCTCCTGGGTATCTTTCCAAAGGGACTGAAATCAGAACATTATTGAAATGTGTCTATATCCATGTTTATAGTAGCAAAATTTACAATAGCCAAATTATGGAATCAACCTAGATGTCCATCCACAGATGAATGGATTACAAGCAATCGAGAAGAACAAAATAATATCATTTGCAGGAAAATGGAAGGACCTGGAGAACATTATGCTTAGTGAGATTAGCCAATCACAGAAAGTGAAAGGTCATATGTTTTCTCTCATATGCAGAAGCTAGGAAGTAATCTGGATATAAGAGAGACTTTAGATAATGTAGGAAAAACCCCAGTGGAGCCAAAGAGGTGGTCTAGGGGAAGGTGGTGGTGGTAGGTGGTGAGAGGGAGAATCAGTGAAGGAATAACTTTCATTGACATTAGGTACATATGTGAGAATACCAATATTAATCTCAATATCCTGTATGGGGAAGTAGGGGAGTGGGGAGGGAGCCAGGGGGAAAGCCCACCAAGTGTTGTGTGCATGTATGTCACTATCACTATGGACTACATTATGATGCAAGACTATAATGCACCAATAAAAGTAAGAAACTAGGAAATATCTCAAAGATATATTGTTAAAAGATAAATGTGAACATTATGTTACAGTCATGCCCTGCCCTGCTACCTCATCCCCAGCTTGTACATTCATAGACTATCTCTGTAAGGAGACATCAGAAATTGGCAACAATGGTTGTCACTATATGTGGGATTTGGTTGGTTGAAGTGGCAGTGACTAAGGTAAAAATGTAAAATGACTCTTAATCATATGACCTTGTACATAATACTTCATTAATAATAAAATATGAACAATGGGGGAATATGTCAGCAATTCGGTATAAATGGAACATTAATTGCATTAGTCAGTTTTCTGTTGTAACAAATAGCTAAGAAAAATCAACTTAAAAGAGGAAAGGTTTAAAAATATAAAAATAAAAGCAGAATGATGAGTAGAGGAAATAAGGAGGGGAATAATTGTTAACTATTTGATAAATTGGAGTTTGAAACAGTTGTTAGGTCTTGATTATAGACGAGAACATAGAACTAAATTCTGGGGAAACTCTCACTTTCCACAAAATGTTGAGTGAGACTCACACTAAAGTAAAGTGAAAACCCATGAATTCTTTAAATATTTTGGTATCCTGCATAGTTAAATTACTGTTTACAAAGAACTAATGTGGTCTTTAGGCATATTTCCTTCAAATAAAATGTCTTGAGACAAAATTCTGAGAAATTACACATTTATGAATTTTCTTTTAAAAATCTGATAGTATTACATATGATAATGACTACTTTACTTTTTAAAAAAATGTCAAATGGTATCCCAATTTTTTAAGTATGTGCTGGAATATTGTCCGAATCTACTAATAATATCTACCAACTATGTCAATGGTCCTTTTTCTTCCTTTTCAAAATTGTAACCTATATGGTATAGTGGAAGAAAAATTTACTTCCTTTATGTATTTCTATAAATGATCCTATAGGAGCAACTCAAATCAAATAGATTTTGCAAACAAAACACATCAATTAAAATTTATGTGGAAGAAATCAGACCCATTGTATTGGAAGAATAATATTTGTTTTCTTCAACCCCATTATCAAACTTATTGGTTGGAACAAATCCTCATAACAAGACAAATTAATGAGAGAAAAACAGAAAAGAGAAGTTTATTAACATGTATATTCCATATGTGCATGGGAGGCACCAAGAGAATGAATAGAACTCAAAGAGGTTACTATTTGTCTTTGTAATTCTCTGTCCTACCTTAAGCAAATGGAGAGATGGCAGAGACCTTCCCCTACATCTGCTTCTTCCTGTCTTCAGGAAGAAGTTTGGTGCTCATATTTTGGTGTTCTATATTCCGATCTCCAACATACCCAATTTCAGATATGTTAAAAACAATATGGATTTTATTTATTTTTTTTTTTTTGGTACTAGGGATTGAACCCAAGGCATTCTATCTCTGAGCCACACCCCCCAGCCTTATTTTATTTTTTATTTTGAAACACGGTCTCAGTTGCTGAGGCTGGCTTTGTACCTGGGATCCTTTTGTCTCAGCCTCCCAAGTACTGGGATTATAGGCATGTGCCACTGCCCCAGGCTGCAATTTGGATTTTAAATGAAAGCCATGCTCCTTTTAAATGTATTACTAAGAATGAATTTTGCTAGAGCATTATTGTGTTCTGAAAGAGAAACATAGATAGATAGATAAATAGGTATATATTTATGGATATAGATATTTCCTAGTGGTCTCTATCTAATATTAGAAAAGATTCCACTAAATCAGGACTCATTGAGGTGTTAAAGTCTTGCTACTCCAAGTGTAAATCAGATCTGGAACCACAGACTTTGCCTCACTCAGGAATTTGGTAGAAATGTAGAATCTCGGGTCCATCCAAGTTACTGAGTCAGAATGGGCTTTGAAACAAGATCCCAAGATCCCCAGGTAAATTCTAAGTCCATTAGGGTTTGCAAAAAAAATAAATAAATAAAAATTACATTTGCCTTACGTAAACTGATCCATCCAGTTTAAATTTTCAGGTAGCTAAATTTGAATTCCTAAGCTATAACGCCGGAGGAAACAAAACCAATGTTACACACAACCTATCAGAAGACTAATACTGTGTTAGACATTCCTAATGTATTAATTCATTTACTATTTACAATACTCTCCACGGTGGTACTGTGTCCGTGTCTCTAGATGTGAAAAAACAGCCTCAGGTAAAACACCTCACGCATACCACACGGTTGATTTATCCATATAAATACTGTGCATGCATCTCATTTCTGTAAATCCCTGAGAATAAAAACAGGCACGACCCCTCCTGTAAAGGCGCGTAGGATATTATTTTAAATATAGGAAGGTACAAGGGAGCATGAATGTTTGTAGAAGGGAAACCTGGCCTTTCAGAAAGGGTTCAGGAGAACTCCTGGGGGAGAGCATTTGAGTTGATTTCTGGGGAGCAGAGTTTTTGTGAGGTCCTCACACAGCCTGCACGTCTTGGAGTTTGGTCGGGGGGTTGCATGGGTGTAGCTGGGTCCCGCGGAGCTCGGGGTCCCCGGCGCGGAGGGATGTGGGGCTCCACTCCAGGGCCGGGCTGAGCCCGGGGGTGCAGGGCGCACGGGATCCTCTCCTCGGGCCCCTCCCCCGGCCGCCTCTCTCCACCCCGGTCGCCGCCCCCAGCTCCTCGGCGCGGCTGTCCGGGGCGGGTGGGAAACGTGAGAGGGGCGGGGGGAAGAAAAAACTCTCTGCGAAAATATTAAAAAGAAAACAGCCCACTTGGCAGCGAGTGCGCGGGAAGTTGGGCGCGCGAGTTCCGGGTTTCGCGCCGCAGCGCGGGGAGCCGGGGGCCCCCAGCTCGTCCGATCCGATCCGATCTGATCCGATCCGATCCGGTCCCCCGGTCCGGGTCCCGGGGTGGCCGCGGGTGGTGGCACCGGCGGGCGCGGGTCTCTCCTGCAGCGACCAGGCCGCGCGCCCCAAAGGCCACTTGTGGATTTTTTTTTTTTTTTTTTTCCAGAGCAGCTGAAACTCTAAACCCATTCCAGGGAGGCCTATTTTTATTCAGAAACCAGCGAGCCGGGCTCCCGCGGAGACGCTCAGATGGAGAGCCAGCGCGCCCTGGAAACTGTCTTGCAGACTGGTGGGAAAGGGGCAGCTGGTCCTCATATCCTTTCTTTGTGATCGCCAAGTCCTGGAGACTCCCAGGGAGGGCTAGGGGACTGCTGTGGGTGTGTTGGATGGGGGTGTCGTCTAAGTCTGGGGGAGCGGCACCCCCAGACCCCAGGGCTGGGCCTGCAGGCAGTGCCACCAGGTTTGGAGCCTCCCTCTTGCAGGAATTGGCACCCGGGCTCTGGGGACAAGCTTGTGGTCGCCATGAACCAAGAGATGACTGTCGCAGCCAAGTACCGCATGGCCTCCCTCTACGTGGGTGACCTCCACGCAGATGTGACCGAGGACCTGCTGTTCAGAAAGTTCAGCAGCGTGGGGCCAGTGCTGTCCATCCGCATCTGCAGGGACCTGGCCACCCGCCGCTCCCTGGGCTACGCCTATGTGAACTTCCTGCAGCTGGCCGACGCGCAGAAGGCGCTGGACACCATGAACTTCGACGTGATCCAGGGCAAGTCCATCCGGCTGATGTGGTCGCAGAGGGATGCCCACCTCCGGAAATCGGGGGTCGGGAACGTGTTCATCAAGAACCTGGACAAGGCCATCGATAACAAAGCCCTGCACGAGCATTTCTCGGTGTTTGGGAAGATCTTGTCCGCCAAGGTGATGAGCGACGACCAAGGCTCCAAGGGGTTTGCGTTCGTGCACTTTCAGAGCCCCAGCGCGGCGGACAGGGCCATCGCGGAGATGAACGGGCAGCTGCTCGGGGCCTGCAGGGTGTTCGTGGGCAGATTCAAAAGCCGCCAGGAGCGCGAAGCCGAGCTCAAGCTCAAAGCCAGCGAGTTCACCAATGTCTACATCAAGAACTTTGGGGAGGACGTGGACGAGGAGAGGCTGCGACAAGTGTTCAGCCCCTATGGAAGAACGCTGAGCGTCAAGGTCATGACAGATGCTGGTGGGAGATCCAAGGGCTTCGGCTTCGTGAGTTTTGAGAGCCACGAGGCCGCCAAAAAGGCCGTGGAAGAAATGAATGGAAAGGACATCGACGGGCAGCCGGTGTTTGTGGGCCGGGCCCAGAAGAAAGGAGAGCGGCAGGCTGAGCTGAAGCAGATGTTTGAGCAGCTGAGGAAGGCCCGGCTGCATGGGTGCCAGGGGCTGAAGCTCTATATTAAGAACCTCGACGACACGATCGACGACGAGAAGCTACGCAAGGAATTTTCTCCCTTTGGATCCATTTGCAGAGTCAAGGTAATGCAGGAGGAAGGGCAAAGCAAAGGGTTTGGCCTGGTCTGCTACTCCTCTCCAGAGGAGGCCATGAAGGCTTTGACTGAGATGAACGGCCGCCTCTTGGGCTCCAAAGCCTTAAACATTGCATTGGCCCAGAAGCACTAGGTAAGACAAGCTAAGCTCCCTGCAGGATTTGTAGCCAGGGAGGGGACCCCAGTGACCTCTGCCTGAAGTGTCCCCAGTAAACTCCAGATCCCCCTCATGGCTGCTTCATTCTGTTAAAACTTGGTGATTTTTTTTAATACAAAGCCATTCTTTTATACTTTTGTGAAACAATTCATGAATCACAGAAACTTAGTTCATTGCACAAAGCCACACCATCTAATTTTAAAGTTGCATCTAGTTTGATAGAATATTCTAACCATAGCTATAGTTAGATATATCTTTATTATATTTTGAAGCAACTGAAGTGAGCTAATATTTGAGTTTATTGCAGAGCTTCTCTTATTTTAAAAATATGGCTAGCTTTAATTTCTTCTATGAAAAATGGGCTCAAAATAAGGATTCGAAAGTCATTTATTTTTTTTTACCAACAGAGATTTTATGATTTCTCATTAAAGGTTTTTTTTTGATAATCAAAAGTTTAGAAATTACTAATCCAAATACAGTTAAATATCTAACTTCATTTTGAATTAATGTTTTAGGTACCAGGAAATAGTTGAATTTGTTTTAAATTTGTATCTTGACATGTTTTGTAATGTTTTAAAATGATACAGGATTTTTCACTATTGCCTACAAACTGGCTTTATGTGGTGTTTTTTACTCTTTCCTTTGGTTTACTGTAATTCAGATGCTTTCTAAATATCTGAAGTGTTGCTTGCATTGTAAACCTTAACTTAAACATTCCTTCAGCTATAAACCTGTATCAGTTCAGGTGACCCAAAGCTGGCCTGCTCTTAAATCTCCTCATATCTATGCAGCTTAACATTAATGCCTTACATTTTGGCCAGTTGCCAATATTATAAAAGCCATACATTTGGAACATAAAGATTCCGTTTAAAATCTGTGTTTATTAAGCTGTGTTTTATATTGATCCATGTTACTGATATTCTCTCAGGGTTCAGAAAAGTTTCTTCATTTTTGTAAACGTTTCCCTCTTTTTATTAGACAGTGAGAGGTATGTAACCCATTAAAATTCACTTCTAGCTTTAATCAATTAGAAACTCACTAGCTCATTTTCTGATAGATGAAGTTACATTGCTTGGACTGTTTTCTAGTGTAAGTATTATTTTATTCTCATTCCCAGACCTTTTCTCTCACACTTTTCATCAATATTACTCAGCTCCTCTTCATACTTTCGAAACAGGGTTTTAATGTATAGCTTTTATTATGTGACATTTCAAATCCATTTGGAGAAAGTAGTGCAAATTATTTATTTACACTTAAATCATTACTTTAAAAATCTTGATTTGCTCATACCAAAGATGTGTAGAAAATAGTTTTGCTGTTATTGCTGTTTTCTTTTTGATTTACTTTATTTTTTCTTGTTACTTTATATTAAAATCTTTTGTTTCATATATATAACTAGTACAAAAATATTTTTTCTTTGGCAATATATTTTAACTATGAATGAGGAAAACGTGCTTCATTTTATTTTTGTAGAAAGTGTGTGTGTGTGTGTGTGTGTGTGTGTGTGTGTGTGTACACTGCACATTTTCTAGATCAAAAATCTGTTTTAGTCACTGAAAAATCACGGACAATGAAAACATTAAAAAGAGTAACATGCAATCCTATTATGAAGACAAATCTTCTGTTAAAATGTGTTGCATATCATCTGAGGTTTTTTTTCTGTATGTATACATATAGATCATTTAAAATAGGATCATATAAATTTTGTTTAAAATTGCTTTATGGTATGGTCAACTTTCATGTCCACAAATAATTACTTGAATTATGATTTTAATTACTTTTGTGTTTTGTTCATAGTCTGTGCCATAATATAACTAGTTTCTTATTGATAAATATATGTTGCTAAATTGTTTCCTTCTTTTTTCTTTTTTCCTCTATCATAAACAACTTGGAGATAACATCTTTGCAAACTTATTATTCAAATACACCCAATTATATTCTTAACAAAATGAATAGAATTGGAATTAATGGTTAAAAGAGGAAACAATTTAAAAAATAATTGTTATAAATATTACACAAATGCTGTCCAGAAAACATGTGCAACTTACATTTAAATCATTCATGTAGGGGAGTGCCCATTTCTATATATTTTGAGGAACAAGGGACTTTGTTTTAAGTCTCTGGTCAATTCAACATGATATGTAAAACAAAGTATTTCATCATTACTTTATTTCACTTATTTATCACTAATTTTTATTACAAATATTGAACAGCATTCCTTGCATTTATTTGCCATTTGTGTTTTTCTACATGTGAGTTAATATTTTATGACTTTAAACTCTTTTCCTAATGAAGTCTTTTTTATTTATATAGATGTGTTAGATTTCTTTGCATATTAAGAACATTTTAGAGCCCCTCCCCCAACACTCCCACTTTGTTTATAGTTTTGAAAGTTATTCTGAAGTTAAACTTTAAACTCAAAAAATTTCAATCTTTTACCTAGATCACTTTGGGATCATGCTTCAAAAAATACTTTAAACCTCTCAAATATGTACACAGACACACACAGACACACACAGACACACAGACACACAGACACACACATACCACACGCAAACACAAAGGCATAATATTTATCTATATTGTCTTCTATTACTTTCAGCAGCTGCATATTCTCAATACTTTGTAACCAAAATTTTTGTCTATAAAGTATCTTATATTAAAAGTATAGTAAGTCTTTTAATTGTGTCTTGCTTTTCAAGCTTTTATAACACATGTTTTAGTTGATACTGATCTAGTATAAGAATTCAGGTGAAACACATATGCAAACTTTAGTTCAGTAACTCAGAATTGTGGTGTTGAAAAGGAAGGGTACTAGGTAATAGGACGGGGAAGTGTAATAGGTATGTCAGGCCTTGACATTCCTTTCAGGATAATCCACTCTATAAAAATGTTCAAATACTTGAATAACATTTGATAATGCTCATAGATGGATTATCAAGATAGTATCAGAAAACTGAGTTCTCTGATGTACCCAGGGAATTGATTCAAAATGATATCAGAAGTCTAAAGGAATTTTATTTTAGTTATAACAATGCCATAATTTACCATCTTAGTAGAAATTGCTTATTTCTAGTATTTGCCAGAAGAAATGACTATCACTTTACCAAAATATATGACCCTATGGATTTCCTCGATTATACTTTTGTAATTCTATTTACTCTGTATTGGTGTTGTGTGTATGTGCACAAATCATCCTAGTTGCCAGTAAAAGTTAATTCTTGAAGAAAATAAAATCTTTTGCACCCAAGTGCCTTGATAAATGAGATGCATCTTCACTTCTCTGGTCATCATTCCGGTGAAAGCTAATTTGCAGAGAGGTCTCCGGCCCCTGTCTCCACCTGCACCTCATTCTGCCTACACACGTTGCCCATCCTGCTGAAGAGACACCTGCTTGCATGTTTCAGCTGATTTAATAGATATGTGCCTTTTAACAATTTGTTTTTAATTTTTCAATGGCAAGTGTTGGCAAAAACATATAGCTTTTGTAGTGGTTTAATATCAACGTTTTAATATTCTTTATATCCATGCTGGAAATATTAAATAAAATCTAAAATTTCAATGATGAAGACATGTCTGCTACTTCTTTAATTTTAGATATTTCTAATTTTCTGAACATTAGTTACTCTTAAGAATAAACTGAAAACAGTTTTCATTTTTAATTGGAGACACATTTCAGGCTTTCAAAGGACACTACATATGTGAGCTAGCATTTCTTTTTAAACTTATAACTATAGGATCAGGACTGAAAAGAATCACTAGTATAAATTATGATGTCACGAAGAATAATTGATGAAAGACCCTCCTGAATTTAATTGTCCTGTTAGTCTGTCTTTCAGTACTATGATGAAATACTTGAGGCAGAATACCTTATAAAGAAAAGTGGTTTATTCTGACCCACACTACTAGGCCAGTGTTGACAAGCCACATCTAGCAATGGCTTTGTTCTTGGCAAAGTCCCAAGGTGGTGAAGGGCATCCCATAGCAAGAGACAGCAACTAAATGTGTCTTTCCTCTGGTCTTGCTCTTCTTATAACAGAATTCAGTCATGAGGGGTCCACTCCGACCTCTTTATCTAATCTGAGTTACCTTCCAGAGGCTTACTTCTAAACACCATAGTTTTATTAGGTTGCCACCCATTTAATACCACAGAATAGGGATTGAGTTTCAACACAAGAACCCTTGAGGGACACATTCAAGCCCTATCTAACCCGTAGCAATTGTTAAAATTCACCTAACATGTTGAGTGCTTAGAGTTTATTTGTACTATGTTTGGAAGTATGCTTTATACTGTTTTTTTTTTTAACTAGATAGAACAGATTTTAAATCTACATTTTAAAAAGCAGAGCAAGTTAAATACCCTCCGGATACTTTGGCTTCAAGTAACAGAAAATACCAACTTAAACTAGAAAAGAAAATTTTGCCAAGCAAAATGTTTGGCGTGAAGGCACCCTCAGGCATGGTGCATCGGGGTTTCTGAATTCCTTCCTAAATTCCTGGCTTTCGCCTCTCCATATCTGGGCTTCCCCATCAGCCAGGCTACAGGATGGTTGTGGGAATTCCTGTCATCACAGACAAAGCAACATTCCAAACACGACACCTTTCTCAGAAACTGCTTAAAACTCCCGTTCAGCTCTTACTTTCCAGTACTGGAACATAGATCCATCAAGATCCATCAATAGAAATGGGGGAAGGAATCAACTTTCCAAGGTACGTGTGAAATGATGGGAGGAAATGAGATTGAGGATGTAAGTAGGGACGAAGATACACTAAACCCTGGATACTTTTCATTATTTATATCTAATTTGGAATTTTAGTAGCTACTTCATATTTTCTTTAATTTTCAAATCTTGCTTACAAATAGTTCTTCAAACCCCCTTTTCTTTTTTCAAATAGTTTTCAGCACTGAATCAAGCTTGTGATTTTTCTTCTATCTCATTTTGTATAATCCTAGGGAATAAATTATGCAAATGTACATCACCATTCTGTATAATATTAAATTTGTTTTTGTTTGGTAATGGGATTCATGTTGTTACATGATATCCTACTCCATTAGGTGTAAATTGGGAACCTAATGAAAATTATTACTGAAAACATCAGATTCAATTTAGTCACCTACATAGGTTTCCACCAAAACAAGTATAAACAGATTACAGATGGTCAGGAATGTTTCAGTAAATGCATATATAATAAGTAATTGGTTTCTTGAGTTTTAATTCAGTGTGGTCTAAGTCTAGCATGTTTCCATGGTACTAATGTCTTAGAATTGTACCACTAGAGAGGAGAGACTCCATTAGCTCTGTAAACCATGAACACTTCTAGATAAAAATTTTAAACAGAAGAGTTTTCTTCTGATAATGTAATAGATTAATCTTGAGAAAAATCTAAAAATTATGCACCTACAAAGTGGCCCCAATTTGTAAAATTCTATGAATACCACTATACTAAATTCTGAGTTAGGAATACACTGGATTAGAATTTGTTAAGGTCAAATTATGTTGCAAGTTTGTTCTTCAGAGGAAATATCTGTAGCTATGTACTGGTTGTTTTCATGGTCATGTCTTATCATTCACAACAGAATGCTCTTAATTAAATCAAAGTTCTCTTAAGAGAAGGAATTCAATCCATCAGGCAAGAGAAGAAAATTTATCTAATATGTAGCATTTTTTACTCTAGAAGAAAACAGCTTGGCTTCTGAGAGAGATTGGCAGTTTTTCTGATGAGGCTGCATCATATTTTGTTAACTCATTTATGTTTACCCCAACTAGATATTGAAAAATAATCCCCACTTTGAAGTTCTTCCAGGTACTAACAGTGCATTTGATTCCTAAAGGCAATGTCCCTAAAATGGTAGATATTATTATTGAATATTTTTGCATTGAGTTAATATTGGTCGTGATTCATCGTTCACTTGTTTGTTTCTTTGGTTTTTAAGTCAGTATTTCCAGTGGGATTTTCTCATCTTGGGAAGCCTTATTCGACAGCCTGTAGCGCATTATGGTTGTGATTCGCTTTCCATGCCGTCTTCGTGCCTGTGCCGGTGGCACGCCAGCGCACAGTACATATTGACAGATGGCCAATCCAAGTTCCTTGAAGTTAAACTAAGTGTTCGTAATGGTAATGCCAGCAAATCTTTACTTAAAAAAAAATGCCTCAATTTGAATACAAGCCAAATCTTAGAAGTATAATTAGACTGTTTTGACATATCATGATTTTGCTGAATTACCATGAAAGGCATTAAAAATTATAACCTGGCCTTACTCACTACTCCATTAACTAGTATTTCATTGATAGTGCTTATATTAATGACATTTATATTGTATAGATTAGAGGTGGCAAAAGCTATCAGCCCTGAGATTATATAGTAAAATCATTTTTAATTTTACTATTTATTTTGATTTTTGCCAAAATGCAGGTGATAAATAAAAATTTGAAATGAAATAAAAATTCTTCTTTATGCTTTTATTTCATTGGTCAATATACTAGAAATAAACTGGTCTTGTTTTATCTCCTTTAAAATGTAAAAATAATCCCTGCCTCACTCAAAGCTTTAATTTTTTAACAAAATTCTGTGTAAGGGGGAAAATTATCTTTCGACTAGTTTATGATGAAAAATGATGGGGACATTTTTACTGCCTCTTAGAAAATAAATATGCTGTGTACTTGTGGCCAGGAAACAGTTTTTCCTACAGATTTCAGAAAAGTTTCATTGGTTCTCTTGGAATGACAGTATTTTTCTTAATCAATTACTATCACCAAAATAATTAAATTTGCTTATTTGTTGGGGCTAGGTAACATGATCCAACAAATAGTCTTGACTGAGGGGAATAGAGGTTGTTTTCAAGGAAAAATAAGTCTTCGTGTGACTGCCAAAGGAACTGTCTTACTGTATGATGCATGATCTAAATCAGCAAACACATCCACACAGTCCTTTCCGTAAGTAAAATATACAGATCAAGAAATATAACTACATTTTTATTTCTTTCCTTTTTTAAATGGAAATTATTTTTTTTGCTAGTAAAGATCTATTTTTACTACATAATTGAATATAATGGAGGTTTTAGATGAATACTGCAACACCCAGGTTGCAGAATGAATAACAGATCACTGCACAATTAGAGAAAAATTGAATACCATAGATTTCATAGATAATGATATCAGCCCTTACTTTTCAAGTCATTCTGAAATATTGTAAATTGACCCCATCCATTGAAAGGAGAGGAACTGAAGGAGTCAGGCTATACCAACCACAGTAACCCATACTGACTATTTGCCAACAGTAGGAATTAGGGCTGAGCTGCAATTCTCCAAAACAAAGAGAAATATCCACCCAAGCAGAAAAACCAATATGATCCCTGTGCCAGAAAGAACTGCTCAAGTTATATACAATGGAGAGAAGAGGACAACGTGTTTGAAAATGGATCAGTATGCTGCTAATGCAATGAACGGGATGGATAGGAAATTGGATTTATGTAGCAGATAGAAATGAAAGAGGAAAATGTGTTTTCAAAGTACTGGTAAAAGAAATCTTAATGATATTACATAAGAAAATTACAAATGTATGTTGCGGGTAAGCTAGCATAAACTCATTCTTCCCTCAGTGTGTGAATGTTATTTGAAATAGACTGAGAAATTGGAAGCAGGATGGTACTTACAGAAGAGCTTTTCAATTTCTTTGATATTCAACAAAAACAGAATAATTATCCCTTAGTAACATGTGGTATAAGTATCTGTGCAGGGGTAAATAAAAACAAACATAGAGGGAATTTTGATAGCCTTGAAGTAGGAAAATTGAAGATATTTATATACATCACATGAAATTTCATCAGATCAAAAGAGAGAAGCAACTGAGTGTTTAAGGTGTTTGTCTAAGAGATAGGAGGTGGTGGTGAACACGAGTTCCAGCTGACAGTGGAGTAGAGGGACTACTGAAAGGCCAGATGATTCTGAATTGGTCTAGATCCTAAATCTCCCCCAAGTCACAGATAAAAAGACTTCTAGGTTGGGGGCAGTGTGGCTCAGTGGTACAGTGCCTACTTAGCACGTGAAAGGCCCTGGGTTCAATACCCAGCACCAAAACAACAACAAAACTCAAAACTTTCTTTCTGGCAAGAGTGCACTAAAGAGAAACTCCTGTGACTTGAATCTAAATTAAGAGAAATAGGGACACTTGGACAAAGGAAGAGCAGTCATATACAAAAATGAGGGAGGGGTACAGTATATTTTATTTTTTCCTATGATGATATGACAGGGAACCTTAGAAGCATCAAAACGGGAAAGCTATTTCCTTGGGAATAAAATAGGAAAACCCGTCTCTGATGAATAGTGACTAAATGAACTTTAGTCCCACACAGTTACTTTCTTAGAGAAAAAAATGATGACTAATAATGATATTAGTTTTCAAGGGTCATCATAAGAATGTGCCAGCAGAATGTGGCTTTAAGAAGATAAATTATTTTCTCATAGTTATGGAATCTAGAAGTCCAAGATCAAGGAGTCAGTAGGTTGGTGTCCTTCTAAGGATGCTGCATGGCTTGTAGGAGGCCACCTTCTTGCTGTGTCTTTCCTCGGTGCATGCACACCACTAGTGTCTCTCTGAGGACAAATTGCCTCTTCCTGTGAAGATACCAGACAGGTTGGATAAAGCTCACCATTGGCTAAAGCTCATCACCTTTTAACCTTAAAGAGCTACTTTCTAACTATGGAGACTTTCTGAGATTAAGACTTGAGCATATGAATTTGGAAGGAGAGAAATAATTCAGCCCATCACAATAGTAAACTGGATAGCATTCTACAGTGACAGCATAGCCAGAGGGCGGGCACAGAGGACATGAAAGTTTTGCCCTATACTATGAAAGTTAGAAAATAATAGGAACTATGACGAACAGCATCAATCACTATTAGAAAATTAGAAATGAGATAGGACAAAATGATATATAAAAGAGTTCCAATCATCTTAGAAATGAGTGAATGCTAAAGGAAAAATGTTACGGAAATAAAGTGTAAATAGGAAGGAAAATATAATAAATAAGTATGAAGACAATGCCAAAAGGTAAAACAAATTATATTTATATTTATATTCTGGTACCTGATAAAATCAACCAATAGTAGATGTCTCCCAGAGCCTGGAAATACTCTAGCAAAATTATTGTACTTTAAAGCTGAGGCAGAGAAAAAATTTAAGTTACTAATAAAGTAAGTAAGATAAGATTGAAATCAGCCTTTTCAACAGTAATGTTTTCTGCCAAAATACCATGTAATAATATGCTTAAGTGTGTAAGGAAAGAAATCATGACCAAAGGCTTCTATATCCATGGCATGGTATAAATTATTATGTAATTATTTATTATAAATTATTACTTTTACTCTAAAGGCATACTTTTAGGCTATGACAGAAGTCAGGAAATATTGTTTTCTTAAGAAAAATGAAAGCAATTGAAAATATCAGTTTGAAATCTGGGAATGTATATTTATCTGAATAAGAATGGCAGATAGACAAAAAGAAGACAAAGTGTATATAAGTTAAACACTAATGTTTTGTATATATTTTGTTAAAAATTGTTCAGAAAATTGAGAGAGCATGTGGAAAGTAGAACCAATCTACTAATTAATTTTATTAACTGGGAGTAAAGAACATTACTTTGGATGGACAGGGAGAGGAGGAGGAAGAAATGTTTGCTAAATTCAAGAACACAAGACAGAATCCTAAAAAGCGAAAGGATTCAGGATATTTTAAAAAGCATGAATATAATAATAAACGTTAATCTAAAATTGCAAACACCTCTAAATGACATAATATATTATGAAAGAGAACAAGTAAATAGCCATATAATGATGTAACTATAAGCAAATAAAATATTAAAACATTAAAGAATTAAATTATTTTACCATAATTAAAAGGGCTTAATTGACCAATAGAGAAAAGTAATTTGTCATTGGCTGAAGATGTAAAATCCAACATGTGCTTCTAAAATTCAATGGAAAAGAAAGGTGGTTTAAAATCTTGATATATAAAAAGTTAAATGTAGAGCAAAGAGAATATTGGATAATTAACTTGTTTTGCCAAGTTAAAAACAGTATTTCTCAGTGAAGCATAACAATTATTAATTCTCATGTAAACAATATAGTGATGGCTTTAATTAAACAGTGGCAGCTGCAACTAGAACTATATAAGGACATTAATAAAGATGAAATTTAATAGCATATGTTTTGATCCAAGGTAGATCAAGTGGGAAAAAATTTCATAAAGATCTTGAAATGCTGAAATTATTATTATTATTATTATTATTTTTTGTGGTACCGGGAATTGAACCCAGGGGCGTTCTACCTCCGCGCTACACCCCCGGCCCTATTTTTTTATACTTTATTTTGAAACCGGGTCTCACGAAGTTGCGGAGGGCCT
>PVJS01017050.1:0-36686 GCA_004027185.1 Glis glis | reverse complement strand
CTCAGAGGTAGAATGCTCCTGGGTTCAATCCCCAGTACCGCAAAAAAAAAAAAAAAAGAGTTACTACCTTTCTCAAATCAAATTGGGGAGCGGGGCACGGTGATGCGCACCTGTAATCCCAGTACTTGGGAGGCTGAGACAGGAGGATCGCAGGTTCAAAGCCAGCCTCAGTAACTTAGTAAGACCCTGCTTCAAAATAAAAAATAAAATTGGAGCCAGATGTGGTGGCGCACACTTGTAATCCCAGTACTTGGGAGGCTGAGACCAGAGGATCCCGGTTCGCGGCCAGCCTCAGCTACTTAGTGAGGTCCTCCACTGTTTTGAAACAGCGAGACCCTGTTTCAAAATAAAGAATAAAAAATAGGACTGGGGGTGTAGCTCAGAGGTAAAATGCCCCTAAATTCAATCCCCAGTACCACAAAAAAGAAAAATAAAATAAAATAATAAAAAATTAAATAAAATTGGTCTGGGGGTATAGTTCAGAGGCAGAATGCCCCTGGGTTCAATCCCCAACACCACAATAATAACAATAATAATAAAATAAAATTGTTGGCAGATATCACACAACCTGATTCTGCTATAATCTTAGAATGGGTACCTCAATGAATGTTAAGAATTATGATCTTAACTATTGTCATTATCGCTCATATAGTGATAGTTCAGTGATTGGTCTGCCTTGAGTGTCTGTATTAATGTTATCTGTCTTAGTTTATAAATTCCTTGGTTGTTCATGAAGGTGGAAGTATATACATCTGATCAAAGGTTTTAAAAGATACCTAGCACAGAACCAAATTCTGCTATAACTGACTTAGAAAAAGACCTACAGTAACTTAGAGAGACACTCCAATCTCCTGACCATAATCCAGGAGTCATTTTATTACTTGCTATTTATTACATGCTATTTCCTCTTTAGTCTTTTTTTTTTTTTGGTGGTAGTGGGATGGACTTGAGGGGCATTCTATCTCTTAGCTACACCCCCAGCCCTATTTTATTCTTCTTTTATTTTGAAACAGGGTCTCACTAAATTGTGGAGGGCCTCACTAAGTTGCTGAGGCTGGCCGCAAACCCGCAATCCTCCTGTCTCAGCCTCCCAAGGACTGGGATTACAGCCATACAACACCATGCCTGGCTTTCTTCTATCTTTAAAATAACCATTCTAGTTATAATTTTAGCCAAATTATGAGTTTATCTCACCTTGAAATCTCATTTGAAATGAATAAACAGTGGAAAATCATTGAGTGTGAATAGCTTTTCATGCCTGAGTATGATTATGAACAGAGGAAGAAAGAGTACATGTCTATTTATCTAGAACTCGGCTGGGTGACTGAAGGCAATAACTTTTTTTCCTCTCCCACTATTAACTAAAACTGTGGGTATTCCTACATACTAGAGATATTGTTAAAATTAAGTTCCTATAAATTTTTTTCAACAATCCAGCAATCAGACTGCTAGGTATTTAACGACATGGTATTTAACGACATAGGTATTTAAATCCACACAAAACCTGCACACCAATGTTTATAGCAGTGTTAGTCATTATTGCCAAAACTTAGAATTGGACAGACATCCTTCAAGAGGTGAGTGGGTAATCAAGTTGTTGTATATCCCATGCAATGGAATATTATTTGGCGATAAAAAGAAACAACATATTGAGCCATGAAAAGACACAGGGAACCTTAAATTCATATTGCGTAGTGATAGAAGCCAATCTGAAAGGGCTGCATACTGTATGATTCTTGCTACATGACATTCTGAGAAACAAAACTAAACTCAGGTCAATGGGGCAGAGGGAGGAGGGAGAGATGAACAGGTAGAACACGAGAGATTTTAGGGGAGTGAAACTATTCTATATGTCTCTAATAGTGGCTAAATGACATTATAAATTTGGCAAAATCAGTAGGACACTGATTTTTAAATGCTGATATTAAGCCAGGTGTGGTGGCACACGCTTGTAATCCCAGTACTTGGGAGACTGAGATAGGAAGATCACAGGTTCGCCGCCAGTCTCAGCAACTTAGGTCCTCTGCAACTTAGTGGGCTGGGGGTGTAGCTCAGAGGTAGAATGCCCCTGGGCTCAATCCCTAATACCTCAAAAAGAAAATGCTGGCCGGGCATGGTGGCAGTCTTGTAATCCCAGTACTTGGGAGGCGTAGCCTGGAGGATCCGGGTTCGCGGTCAGCCTCAGCTACTTAGTGAAACCCTCCCCAACTTAGTGAGACCCTGTTTCTAAAAATAAAGAATAAAAAAAAATAGGGCTGGAGGTGTAGCTCAGAGGTAGAATGACCTCCCAGTTCAATACCCAGTACGGCAAAAAAAAGAAAATGCTGATATTAAAATATTACATTTATGTTTAGGTGCTATTTTTTATTCATTTGTGTCAATTACATTTCTTTTCAAAATTTAATTTTATTCAGTATTCAAAAATCCCAATTTTAGCTCCTTTTTAGAAGCAGAGACATCAATGGGCCGGGCTTGGTGGTGCACGCTTGTAATCCCAGTACTTTGGGAGGCGGAGACCGGAGGATCCGGGTTCGCGGCCAGCCTCAGCTCTCTCTCTCTCTCTCTCTCTCTCTCTCTCTCTCTCTCTCCCTGTTTCTCTCTCTCTCTCTCTCTCTACTTAGTGAGGCTCTCCACAACTTCGTGAGACCCGGTTTCAAAATAAAGTATAAAAAATAGGGCCGGGGGTGTAGCAAAACAAAACAAAACAAAAAAAAGAAGCAGAGACATCAGCTGATTTTCTTAAAGAAGTGTTTCATTGTTTATAAGATGTATGTTAAATATATCAGGATGAAATATAAAGCAAATAAGAAAACTCCCTTCCATAGCTCACCGGATGCATTTTCGTTTGTTCTGGCTGCCTGATTTTTATACATCACTACATTATAGCATTGTGAGACTGGTGAGATGCCCACTGTGCTAAGAGGGCTGCTCATTAAGCATCGTGAGAAAGTCCCCAAATAACATGGACAGTGTGGTACAAATCATCACTTCTGTGTAGTTTGCATAATTTAGGAAGTGGTAATTATCTCTGCTATTCAAAACAGTAAACGATATGTCAGTAAAGGAGCTATAAAGTATCCTTTAAGTTTAGAGTCTACTACCTTTAACATGTGTGTATATGTCAATGAATTAGTCTTATAGGTATTCATTGACTACTGACACAACCAGTTATGTAGAAAAGATAAAGTATGCTAAAGGTGGAGCATCCATTGAGGACACATTCAATGTCAATAAATTAGTTTTCCATTTTAAAGTGCTTTTACTTATGTTACTTGAATTCCTAGATACTTTTTGCTTTCATTTTGACCCAAAACTTGTTTCTTAAAATATTTTATATGTATTCTGCTTGCTTTTCTCTTGAGTGCTTCTCTCTTGACCAACCACTTAGGGTATTAGATGGTGACACCAGAACTAGATGTAATGTCCCACCCCCAAAAGGCATTTATTTCCCCAAATGTTGTTTGTCTGTGGTACTGAGAGTTGAACCCAGGGGTACTCTACCTCCGAGCTACACCATTAGCCCTCTTTATATTTTGTTTTGAAACAGGGTCTCACTAGGTTACTGAGATTCTCACTAAGTTGCTGAGGCTGTCCTCGAATCTGTGACCCTCCTCTCTCAGCCTCCCAAGTACTGGGATTACAGGCCTGCACCACCGCGCCCGGCTCCCCAGGGTTTTTTGGGTTTTTTTGCGGTACTAGGGATTGAACCCAGAGGCATTTTACCTCAGCGCTACACCCCCAGCCCTATTTTTTATTCTTTAGTTTGAAACAGGGTCCCACGAAGTTGCGGAGGGCCTCACTAAGTAGCTGAGGCTGGCCACGAACCCGGATTCTCCAGTCTCAGCCTCCCAAGTACTGGAATTACAAGCGTGCGCCACCATGCCCCGCTGGGTTTTTTTTAAGCTACTGAAGAAATATCCCATTTCCAGAAAACCAAGACAAGAAGAAAGACAATTGAAGAGATAAAAGAAAAGAAAAACAAACAATAGTTCTAAAGTTCTAAGTCATGAAGTACCTTAATTAAGTTATGCACTTTGACATCCAAAGGAGTCATATTCAAAATTCATAATATAAGGCTAAGTCATTGATTATTACACAAACTATTTTCCAAAATAAATAATTCTTAATAACTGCTTAAAATTTGAGAGATGACACGAGGGTCTTCATTGTCGGCCCTGTTTTGTAATTAAAATTTCCATAGCAATATCATTTTCACTATACATCATCCTGGCTACTGTGATGAAAATGCCAGTAATGTTAATACTGAAATAACCCTGCCTTAAACACATTTGCTCACATATATTTATTTATTGTCTTTGGACAATATCTCTTATATTTTATTCATTTCACTCCATTTAATTGCCTATACATTTCTGATACCTCCATCTGCTCATTTCTCTTTATTGAAATGTTAAATATTGCTTATGAGCTCCTTAAAAGCCTTCAGAATATACTACCTACATGTTATACAGTGATATTCATACAGAAAAGATAGTTTTGAAAGAGGAACAACTATTTTGAATGTTTATATTATCTCCTACAAAACAGTCCTCAACTGAATTTTTTTAGTAAACTATGTTGTAGTCTTTACCAATGTTCTTTGGTTCAGTATAAATGATATGGTAAATTTGCATTCAAATTCATGGAACTTTTCAAATCTGTTTCCCATTTAGCTGGCCAGCCAAAAACAATATTTTCATTTGTAAACAGCTGTTTCATAATCAGTTCTTTTGTACTATGTGGAATTCCATAAAAGATAGAAAATTTTATTTAAAATACAGGAATTGCATCAATCCACTGCAAATCATTGATTAGTTTTTGTATACTACCACGTAGTTTAGCTTATAAGGAAAGATATTAAGGAAAATTTAATCTTGTGTCCAAATATAACATTACTTTAACCATGAGGTCATCTAAACATCTGTCTCCAATATATCACTGGGGATTTAAATCAAAAGTCTGCTAAACATGTACAATCATTTTGAAAATAAATAACAGGACAAATTTTGTCTTGATTATGATTATCATGCATTTTAAAAGGAAACATTTATTCTAATAAGAAAAGTCTGAACTAATTTAAACATTATTGACATTAAGTTAAAATTGTTTCATACAAGAGCAAAAGAGAGATTTCATTTATTTGCTGCTTAACAATGCTCTTATTTCAACTTCTCAACATTATATCCTAATTTTGTACTGACAAAAAATTCATTTCTTTATCTCTCCATATATTTTCAATTGTTTCAATATTCCAGGAAAAAAAATCTCAAGACATAAAGTTTTTTCTACTCAGTAACTAAAAGACTGATAAAATTCTTTCTGAACTTTCCTTCTGTTAGGGCAACTCTGAATCCTCAAGAAAAAGTGAAAGAGTTTCATCCATTTAATTGATCCCTGCTTTATGCTTTAAAATAAAAAGAAGATAGCTAATTACAAATGATGGCTAAGGCACTAAAGATCCTCCAAGACTTTATAATCAGCAAAAATGGATGTATTTTAAAGGAAATTCATTAAACTTAAACTCTACACCTCACTATAGAATTTATGTCTAGTAAGAATGCAGCTAAATATTTGCAATGAATTAGTATTAAAAATAAACCAAAATTTGTAATCATTAAAACCAATTCTGCCCAAACAAAAATGAACATTAGCAGTTGAAATGCTAGAGAAAAAGAAATTAAAGTATCACTGGATAATACATTCTTAGAAAAACAGCACAGCATTCCTCAATGCTGCAGAAATCACCAGAGAGTCCAGCTGCAAGGGCTATTAGTGTCCAGGTTCATCGTGCATCTAGTTGGCTGTCAGAAAATAGAACTTTAGAAGGTGGTAGTTATGGCTTTCTGAGCCCCTCAATTCATTTCTCTTCCTGCTTATCCCGTGGAAGTGCTGGAATCCAAATCCTGGATTCCGCCTTGGCTGATGAAGGCTGTGAACTTTAAAATGCAGTTTCAGCACCGTGTGTGGATCTCCTTCACTGCAAGAACTGTGACTTACTTTGAATGTCCACCACCAAGAGCTGCATCTCACACATTATTGTGTCTTCAGGATGCTTGGTAAATTCATGAGTGAGTTAATGAAAGGGTCCTCTGACTAACACCCAAGAAACTTCACCCTGAGTCGTGTGTGTGTGTGTGTGTGTGTGTGTGTGTGTGTGTGTGTGTGTGTGACTAGGGATTGAACCCAGAGGCATTCTACCTCTGAGCTACACCCCCAGCCCTTTTTTATTTTTTGTTTTTGAAACAGGATCTCTCTAGGTTGTTGAAAAATCTTGCTAAGTTGCTGAGGCTGGCATCAAACCTGTGATCCTCCTGTCTCAGCCTCCCAAGCAGTGGGATTAGAGGTGTGCACCCCCACAATCGGCTACCCTGAGTCTGTTGGACTGCCTACTAGTAAACTACCTTAGTTTTCCCACCTGCAAGATGAGGCTTATTCTTGACCAGCACTCTCACTGACATATTGGGAGAAATGAATGATAGCATATATACAAAAGTAATTGGAAAACTACCAGTAGTAAACAAACATAATGATTACTATGACTATCAACAATAAATACAGTTCAAAAGTATAGACACAAGAGAAGTAAATACTGAATGTTACGGTATTTTTTTAAAAAATATTTTTGGAAAAAGTTAAAATTGAAATAACATGCTTACCAAAATAATGTGATGTGTTAAAATATAAAGAAATTTTCTTCTGAACCTATAGTTAAGGAACTGGGGCCAAGTAATCTCATTAGAAAAGTTGATGTTATTTTTAAAAGTTTGTAAGATCTTAGGAACCTAATAGTTCATGTCTTTGGGGTTACCAGGAAGGAAGTCAAACTTTCTTATATTAGCAATGCAATTGATTTTATCCTGGATTTTAGCCTTTCCATTCAAAAAGGCTTAATACTGTAATAGTTAGCTAAAGATGGTGATTCAGCATAAGCAATGTAAGAGCATGTTTTCATGTGCTGTTTTTTTCCCCAGAATTTAAACACAAATATGACCTAAGTGAGAAGTGTTTGAATTTATACTCGCCTTTGTGTTAAAATAGCACAAAATTTTCTTTTTCTTTTTTTTTTTTTTGCGGTACCGGGGATTGAACGCAGGGGCGTTCTACCTCCGCGCTACACCCCCGGCCCTATTTTTTTATGCTTTATTTTTGAAACCAGGTCTCACGAAGTTGCGGAGGGCCTCATTAAGTAGAGAGAGAGAGAGAGAGAGAGAGAGAGAGAGAGATCTCGTGCACACGCATGCGCGCTGAGGTTGGCCGCGAACCCGGATCCTCCGGTCTCCGCCTCCCAAAGTACTGGGATTACAAGCGTGCGCCACCACACCCGGCCAAAATTTTCTTTATGATTATTTCTTTCACTTAATTCAGTTTTTCTAAAACACTGAAATGTAAAAATAATTTTGCTTTTGTATAACTTCCATTTTTGTAGCTTTAGCTTACATGTTCAAAATGTGGGTTCCCATCTATTTTATTTCTTTCTTAGTTGATTCACTCTACTATGATGTCGGTAGTAAGTTGCCCCTTTAAAAAAAAAATCACTCAATTTGGCTTTTCTCTATTCGGTTTCTCAAAACACCCAACACAAACTATGTAAGGCACTATGTATTGCTTTTTATTTTTTTCCACATTGTACTGATGTTTTTACTTTTCAAAATATTTCATTTAGTATATTTTTTCATATGTATTTTTTCTGAGCACTTTGATTCGATACAGACCCCATTTTCAATAGTTTGCTCCAACTTGAATGCACATTGGAATCTCTGGAGCAATCTTTTTTTTTTTTTTGGTGGTGGTATTGGGGATTGAACCCAGGGGCATTCTACCTCTGAGCTACACCCCCAGCCCTATTTTATTTTTTATCTGGAAACAGGGTCTCACTGAGTTGCGGAGGGCCTCACTAAGTTGCTGAGGCTGGCTGCAAACCTGTGATCCTCCTGTCTCAACCTCCTAAGTACTGGGATTACAAGCATGCGCTACTACACCTAGCTTCTGGAGCAATTTTAAAATGCTGAGTTCTGGGTCCAACCCCCAGAGATTCTTTTTTTTTTTTTTTGCATTACTGGGGACTGAACCCAGGGGCATTCTACCTCCGAGCCATACCCCCAGCCCTATTTGTTATTCTTTATTTTGAAACAGTGTCTCACTAAGTTGTGGAGGACCTCACTAAGTAGCTGAGGCTGGCCTCGAACCTGTGATCCTCCTGTCACAGTCTCCCAAGTACTGGGATTACAAGCATGCGCCACCACACTCGGCCCCCCAGAGATTCTGATTAAACCAGTCTGGTGTTTGGCCTTGGCATTAGGATCCTTAAAAGTAACCCACGTGTTTTAAGTAGTCGGAGCTAAAAACCTCTGCCCTGGGAGCTCACAGACTTATATTCTCCGGGAGATTAGCGACAGCAACAAACCACCGACTTATGGTGTGTTTGCTTGCTCCAAACATATGCACTTTACTTGCACTATCTAACTATAAGCAACAAGTTTATGGGGAACAATTCTGCTATTATTACTATTTTATGAATAAGGACATGAGGAGTAGAAAGATTAAGAAAGCTGCCCAAAGTCTCATGGGGTTAATTGGCTAAGACAAAACCCAAATGGTTCTGTCCAATTCCGGTGTAGTAAATCTGCGCCCCATCAAGGTAGAAACGATGCCAGGGAGCAGAATTTTAAAGGGGCAAGTCACGGTGCTTGTGAAGAAAAGGGACAAAAGAATTACCTTTAGGGATACAAAACCACTAAAATAAGCCAGATATTGCAAAAGTACATTTTTCTTAGCTGACTGTCATAAAAAATTGTAAAATTTCTCAAAACAGAAGTATCTGGGACAAAGAATGCTCCCGGGCAGTTTCTGGGTCTAGCTGCATACTTCCCCGTTGTCATGGACATAGGTAGGAACAATGAAATCATTATTGGACTATTATTTTTTTAGTTGCTAGTCAGCATATGATCACGTCTGTAAACTGCATCTCTGCATTCCCTATGGATCAGGGGAGCTGTCCCTCCTGGTAGTGACAGAAAATCCACAAACAAAACAGTCCATCTCAGGGGAAAGCCATCTTTATCTGTCAGTATTAAACAGAGCTGCAGGCAGCTGAAAAAACAGTTTGACTGCTTTAAGTTTACAGGTGGCCTTATAATGGAAAGTTTTACGCACTGAGATTCCTTTGCAAGTTAAAAAAGTTGGACAGAAAGGGACAAAAGTTGGCAGTATTTTCATGCAATGCTTCTAACCAGCTTACGAAAGCAAAATATCAAATTTTAGTGAAGCTTGGTGAACTAAGCACCCGCCCTCTGGCAAACAGACTTGGTTAACTGTTACCACCATCTCTAGACTACACATTCCTCATGGTTAGAATCAGAACAGCCCCACGTACCTGTGCTCACAGGAGCTGGCGTACACAAAACACTCAAGAAACGGACTCTAAATGAATTCCTGGACATTGAGGAGAGCTCATTTTAAAAATACCTTTGAAAATCAGATTACAGACACGGTAACATGATAATAGTGCCAGCGTGTAAATAATAGGACAGCTGCTAAAGTCCAGGTAGAAAGTATTTTAAAGTGTCTGTATACCTGTTTGAGTGTGTGTGTGTGTGTGTGTGCACGCGTGCGCACTATTTGCGTGGGAAGCAGGATAAAAAGGGGAGAAGGCATTTGACTGGCAATTCCATAAGCACTAGCAACAAAGATCCAACACTTGGGGGTTCTATGAAACATACGTGTTGTGGTTTCTCCAGCATTCGGGGCAATGAAGCAGACAGGGCCAAGTTTATTTCATAGTTGGCTCAAAACATCTTTTCCCTGATTTTCCTACCAGCATTTATACTTTAGGGGAAAAGCATAGTTTGGAGCCCATCAAAAGGGATTAAATTGTTGTAAATATTTAACACATTCTCCCCCTGGAACAAATTATAATTAATTAAATTTATCAATTCAGCTACTGTTTTCCAAGAATAAAATCAGGGTTTTAAAAAGTCAGATTAGGCAGCTATTGGTGAGAGTCAGAAAAGCAGGGGGTGGGTTGGTGGGAAGCCTGGGACAGACCTTAACTGAGTGAACTGAACCTCAGGGTTGAAAGACTAGAAAAAATACAAAAGCTAATGAGGAAAGGAAAGCTGGCTAATTACAAACATGGTTAATAATGTCGCCTTTAAATCCTGGGGAAAGAACTGATAGGTCCTAGGTAATCTATAAATCAGCAGTTGTCAATCACATGGTCACTATCTCTGTGAGGAATATGGGAATAATTTATATTAAAGACATGGTCTTTATTACTTATTTTGATTAATAATAATTGATAAAATTTATTCCAAATAATACTAATAATTTAAATACTTCAAAAGTTATTATAAATGATGACTATAATAAAATACCTACAAGCAGATAAATTCCCCTCTTTGTTAAGAAAAAAGCAGGTGTTAGGGGAGGGGAACAACTCAATTATTTGATAGGGTAACTACCAGAATATGCATGAAGACCTACTCTTTATACCATAAATATAGACAATTATAATGTGCCAATTAAAAATAAAATGTTCTCATCAACTGATGTGCACATGTATGAATGTATCACTTTGAATCTCACTATGATGTATAATTACAATGCACCAATAAAAGTATAAAACATTGAAAATAAATATATCTAAAAAAGAACCACTCTTGTAGACCCACTATAGGGTGCTGAAAAGGAAGTCTCCAGAAGCAACCTAATGACTTCATTTTGGGAATAAACAAAAAACTACTTCATCTGGGGAAAAAGAAGATTATGTTAATGATACCCAGGTTTGAGAACAAAACAAAATCCTATAGTTGAGTGAAATAAGATTTTTTAGAAAGCAAGCAGAAAAATATAGTTTCCAGCATAAATTGTAGAACAGAATTACAGTTGGTATATATGCATCTATTCATACAATGTGTCACTCATCTGTGAGAATTAAAAAAATGTTTGGAAGATAACTAAATGCTTGTATATTTTCCTTCTCCATCAATAATAACTAACACAGAGCACATTCTAAGCCCTAAGCACACCTCAGCACTTTCTATGTATCAGCTCATTGGATCCTTCCAACAGCCTTATTAAGTAGATTGCATTGTACCTCTATTTTATGGATGGAGCACAGAAAAGTTAAGCTGCCTGCCCAAGATAACACAGCTAGAAGGTAACATGGTTGGGATCGGATATCAGGTTGTAATGCGTCAGAATCCCTACAGGATACCACCTCCCTGTCTAACCTCTATTCTTGAGAGGTAAGGTTCACTATTGCATTGATGCCTCTGGAGAGCTACCTTATTTCCTTCTTTGTTAGTCTCAGTTGTGCTTACTTTCTTGTTTAGCTTCTATAGTGTATTTAAAAGTTTGTCAACTTCATGACTATTTTTGGAAAACTATATAATTCCAAAACAAAGATCAGAGAATAAAGATGAAGGAACTCAATGTTTTCATATAGATACAGACATATTACACACACACACACACACACACACACACACACACACACACAAACGCGCGTGCGCGCGCGTACGTGCTAAATTACTTTGTGGGAGACCACAGTAGGAACTTAACAGATGAGATTAGGTTGCTGTGACCCCACTGCATAAGTCTATTATTATGTGACTGCCACACATGTGAAGCTGACGTGGACACCACTGAGGAAGTGTGAGACAAGTAGAAAAATTGACTGGGAAAAAACATGACTAACATTGTGGCCTTTGAGCTTGAGAAAATAAACCTACTTCCAAACAGTAAGCAACTCAATGATAAGAAGCCATACTTCTTATAACCATTCCCAGGGAGCCAGGTACTCAGAAGAACATGTCTACGTTCATGCACAGGCAAGGCACAGGAAGACAAATAGCCAGGTTTGCAGAATCAATGGGACTTACAGTACCTTAGAATTAGAAGCCCTCCAGACTGACTTCTACTGAGAGCAGGAAAACCAGGACTCTTTGGATTTCCTTTTTTCTTCCTTTGCAGGTACGAGGAAGAAAGTGGACTAGGCATCTGGGACAGTGCAGAGTTCAAGAGTAATGTCTGGCAGGTGAACAGCAAGGATTCTCCTCACCACCACTAACAATGGGCCTGGAGGAACCCGCACAGATGCCTTCAGATCATTTAGGAAGCAATACCTTCTCTACTACCTTGATGAGAGATTTAGAATAAAGTATAGAATAAATCAAAACCAAGATAAATTTGACACTTATGTATTCATCTAGTTACTCAAGGAATGTTTACTGAGCTCCCATCCTGTGTCAGGTGGTTTGGGCACCGGGATATGGCAGGAGACCAAATATACCAAGAGTCTTACCTTCAGAGAGCTTATAGTCTACTGGTAAAGATAAGAGGAACATGTTTTAAGATATGTAATTATTTTACATCATTTATTTAACAATTGGTATTATGCATTCTTATATTTAAATAAGCATGTCAATTTTATCTACATATCAATCAAATATAAAAACTATGATATTTTCTGTTATATTAATATGACTATTTTCTCAGCTTTGCAATGTTAGTAAAATACATATTAAAAATGTGACTTCTCTCAAGTTTATTTAAATACAAGAATATAGAAATTCATATAAACTATATAAATCATAACAAAAAACACAGCATTTTCCAATTCAGAAATAGTAATGTTGCTAACAACCTGTACATACCAATGGCCACTGCAGCCCCTATCTATTCCAACCTTGACTCCTTATTCCCAGATCTCTTGTTTTGACTTCCTCCTCAGTCTTTCTCTGATGTCTGACTGTTCAGCATCCATCTATCCATTCATTTATCTATCACACAAATATGTGCCAGGAATTACCAGAATGAGAACCTCTAAAACGCATTCGCCATTGTCCCTTAGGACCAGGGCCTCTCAGAAACTGGAAGAGAACCAAGACTCTTCTATTATTTGAGACTCTCAATATATAAAGAAATGCAACTAACATGATTATTAAAATGCAGTTTATTTTAAATGCCTACATTTCACATAGTAATGCTTTCAACACCCAACTGAAATGACAAAGACAATGACTTTATGTCTAGCTGCGTTTGAGAGAATTCTCAAAAGCTTAAACCTAGGAAGCCCTGTGTGAATGGGAGGCCCCACTGATACAGCCCTGCTGGTCCTGCCTGGTCCCTTCTCCTCTTGACTGCTGGCACCTTCCTCTGTCATTCCTAAGAAAAGCCTCTAGGCTGTTTACACGTATGAGCAACTCTTTTCCATTCCCCACCCAGCAAACTAGCACCAGAAGGGCAGGGGATTTGTCTCCTTTGTCCAAGTCTCTCCTGTGCCCCAATTTCTCCTTAGCATCCACAAATGAGGGAAAATCGGACCTTTCACGTCTAGTGACTGACTAATCTCACTTAGCATTATATTCTCCAGTTCCATCCATTTCCCTGCAAATGATATAATTTTGTTCTTTATGGCTGAGTACAATTCCATTGTATGTATATCCCATAATTTTGTAATCCTTTCATCTGTTGATGGACACCTAGGCTCGTTTCATAGTTTGGCTATTATGAATTGTGCCGCTATAAACATAGATATGCATTCATTACTATGGTGGTCTGATTTCAATTCCTTTGGGTAGGTACCCAGGAGTGGTATAGCTGGGTCATATGATAGGTTCATTCCCATTCTTCTGAGGATCCTCCACACTAATTTCCAAAGTGGTTGCACTAATTTGCAATCCCACCAACAGTGGGGGAGTTATGGAGGGGACCTAAGGGACGGTGGTAGGAGGGAGGAGGGAGACTCGATGAGGGGAAACACTCCAATGGACATGATGTACATACACAAATTCATCAATGCCAATCACACAATGTTGTGCATGGGGAGGGTGAGGAATGGGGTGGGAGCTGGGGGAGGGCTCACTGAGTGCTGTGTGCATGTACGCCTCTATCACTCTGAACTTCATCATGATGTATGAGTACAATGCACCAGTTTAAAAAAAAAACAGTGAAAATAAAAGGACAGAGGACCCTACATCTGGGCTGAGGAATCCTAAATATCCAAGGGCTATGGGATCCTATTAGTGGTATTTCACATTTATCATGGATTTAAAAAAAGATGAATTACACAACAGTGGTCTAAGGAGAAATGTATCCTGGTTTCAAACTACTCACCTAAAAATACAGATTTTCGGAACATGACCTATGTTATGCATTTAAGGTACTACATAAAACTATACATTTTTGCACATGTAGTAACTATTAATTTTTTTTCTTATATGTTTTTCTTACACATGGTAACTGAGAATCTGTTTTTAAAGATTCAACTGTCCACAAAAGTGATTTTACAGAGCTAGGTACAGTGCTGCATGCCTGTAGTCCCAGCTACTCAGGAGACTGAGACAGGAGGACTGCTTGAGCCCAGGAGCTCCAGGTCAGCCTAGGCAACATAGCAAGTCCCTATCTCTAAAAAATGGTTTTCCAAAACTGTGTAATACATTCCTGACTTATGTAAATACTATTTTCCTTTTTTAGTTCATAATATAAAATATCTGTGTATAGCTGCACACATGTAGCATCTGTACATCTTATACTGATTCTATGTCAGATATGCCATTATAGAGAGAAAGCCATACTGGTTAGCATGGTATCATTTTTGTTTAAATATAACTTAGGTCAAAAAACAAAAGCTTTGTTTTTGGTGCTGCTCTAAGAAGCTATCCCTCCTTTAGAAAACATTCCCTCCACTATCAGCAAAATAAGATATTATTAAAGAGTTTCAAGTATTTGGCTTCTAAATCAGAAAGTATCTGCTTTACCTCTGCCAAATGTATTTCTGGTTAGGCAGAGATACATAGGCAAAATAGGTCTTAATGGAATCTTATTGCTTTATGAAAAATGCTATTTAAATAAAAATGTATTTCTTGAGTGGCTACTGTATTCTAAACACTATGCTAGGCCTAGAGATACAAAATAAACAAGACATGATCTCTACCAAAGAGTGGCTCACTCTTCACAAGACACTTTGTGTGGGGGGTGCTGGGGATTGAACCCAGGGTGTTTTATCTCTGCACTACAGCCACAGCCCTATTTTATTTTTTATTTGGAAACAGGATCTTGCTAAGTTGCTGGCAGCCTTGCTAAATTAGTGAGGCTGGCTTCGAACCTGCGATCCTCCTGTCTCAGCCTCCCAAGTACTGGGATTACAGGCATGTGCCACCACGCCAACTTCACAAGACTCTTCACAGTGCAGTATTTTCAGTTAATCACAAAGGAATCACAGAAAACTAAGGTAATTATTAAAAGCATCTTTGTAGAGTGAAACAATACTACATATTATATACTCACACCAATGAAAACATTCTAAGTACATATAATACTAGAAACAGCTATTTAAATACCCACTATTGAATAGATAATCCATTTCCTAACTATGGAAGATATAAATCCAAAAAGAATAATGTAGACATTATCATCACTACTGACTATTTTTTTAGCTTGGATGCCAGTTTCTCTTCTTTTTCTTCCCTTCCTTTCTATCTGTTGAACTTCTAACCTCCAGCATACCACTTCAGAACACGTATCAGGCAAACACAATGAAACTATATTTTTATTTAAAAGAAAGGTGCTCATATGCCTTACCACTTTGATGTTATTACATTCTGATTCTAAATTTAAACAGTATAAAATAAATGTTTTGTTAGTGTAACTAAAAATTGCTCAATCAAAAAAATTTGATATTTTCTTCTTATGTTAAATGCTTTCAGTATTAATCCTCTTTATAGTTTTTTCTAAAATTCTTTAGTTGTACACATTTCTCATTAAGAGAGAAAGAAATAGTTTTAATTTATAAATCAGTTAACTTAAAAATGTTTTTAAAGACTTGGGAAAGTTATACTGCCATCTTGTGTTTAAAAATTTGTTTACATAAGCAAACACTTCTGGTATTGACCATTTACAAACTAAATCCACAACACAGTCCCAGTACTTGAGAGGCTGAAACAGGAGGATCGCAGATTAGAGGCCAGCCTCGGCAACTTAGTGAGACCCTCAGAAACTCAGCGAGACCCTGTTTCAAAATAAAAAATAAAAAGGGCTGAGGGTGTAGTTTTGAGGTAGAATGCCCCTAGGTTCAATCCCCAGTACCAAATAAATAAATCCACAACACAGTATGAATTAATGTAAATATATGTGTGTGTGTGTGTGTGTGTATGTGGTATGTGTGTGTGTGTGTGTTTGTGTCTGTGTGTCCTGTTTGGAACTTATGTTTAAAGAAAATATATTATTCATATGTCTTTCTACTTTCTTATGTTAAAGTGCACTAGATTAGAACAAGAAATGGCATTTTGAGTCAGGTGTGGTGGGCACGTGTACTTGGGAGGCTGAGACAGGAGGATCACAGGTTCAAGATCAGCCTCAGCAACTTAGCAAGACCCTGTTTCAAAATAAAAAATAAAATTGGGCTGGGGGGTGTGGCTCGGGGGTAGAGCACCCCTGGGTTCCATCCCCAGTACCACAAAAAAATAAGTATTTTGAGTAGCTGCCTCAGATACATAAATAGAAACTACTATGCATTTGGCACTATAGCCCCTGTTCACAGAAGCTTATAATTTACTATTATAATAATACATATTCTGGCCCTAAAAATTTTGAGAAACCAAATTATGGAATCAAGCAGTTTCAGATAATCTCTAGGATCACAAAACAATAAATATGACATTTATGCCAAGTTTATCAAGAATTTTTGTTTGATCCAGGAGTCTACTTCAAATTTCAAAGCAAGGCCAGGCATGGAGGAGCACTCCTGTAATCCCAGTACTTGGGAGGCTGAGACAGGAGGATGGCATGTTTGAAACTAGCCTCAGCAACTTAGGGAGGCCCTGTGTTAAAAAAAAAAAATAGGGCTGGGGATGTAGCTGCGAGGTAGAATGCCCCTGAGTTCAATTCCCAGAACCACAAAGAAAAAACAATATTTCAAAGCAAAGCAAGACCACCACAGCGAAAATAAATAAATCAAACAGATATAGTTTCTCACCTTTCTCTAAATATATATAAACCCATTTTCATATATAGCTGAAAATCACAATTAAATGGAAAAATTAATCCCAAAGGTACAGTCCTCTATATTTCTCAAGTACAGACTCTTCTTTGATCTATACGAAGGCACCTGAAAGCAACCGGTTCCAAATGCTTTGCAATGGTGGAATCCAATTAGAAGGTAACCCACTTCCAGATCTCTAACTCTTCCCTGCAGAGCTTTTACTTTTTCTTTCTTTAAGCAAATGACTAAAATTACGGGAAGACAGTGCCATCTATAGGTCTTCACAAGAACAGACTGGTGATCTTAGTTGTGAATGGTCACTGTAATACACCAGCCAATCAACTGTACTGCCCTAGGAGAAAGCTCCAAAATAACCCTGCTCATTCTCAAATCTCTGGAGAGGATCTTGCAATTTATTCCAAAGTGTTTTAACCTATCTCTATAATCTCCCAAATCTCTATAAGCTTCCAAATCTCTATAATCTTCCAAAATAATAATAATGATAATAACACTAAAAGCAACAAGAAAATAAAACAAAAATCAATGTTTCCCAAAATTGTATTACTCTGATTTGACATACCTGTGGGTATGGCATACATATATGGTGATCCATATATTATATATTGGTAACTTTTCAAAAATATTAGTACATTGGTATGTGTCTCTCCCCCCAACCCCCACCGCCCTTTTTTGTTTGTTTGGTATTTGGGATTGAACCCAACTCCACTCCCAACCCTTTTTTATTTTTTGATTTTGAATCAGGGTCTTGCTAGGTTGCTGAGAGTCTATGTTGCCGAGGCTGGTCTCAAACCTGTGATCTTCCATCTCAACCTCCCAGGTACTGGGATTACAGGCATGTGCTACCACAACCCGGCTTCCACCCACCCTTTGGTGTGTGTGTGTGTGTGTGTGTGTGTGTGTGTGTGTGTGTTGTGTTACTGGGGTTTGAACCCAGGGGCATTCTACCTCTGAGCCACAACCCCAGCTCAATTTTATATTTTATTTTGAAACAGGGTCTCGCTAAGTTGCTGAGGCCCTCACTAAGTAGCTGAGGCTGGCCGCGAACCCGAATCCTCCGGTCTCAGCCTGCCAAGTACTGGGATTACAAGCCTGTGCCATTACGCCTGGTTCTATCACCCTTTTATAAAACTCTTTTTGGCCATAATTCCATTTTAGGTGTCATCCAAGTCTATTGAAACATATATGTATTTCATTCTTCTCCCTACAGTCAGTAGTCCGTTCTAGTTTTTATAGACATTAAACTAACTCCACCCTGCATCTAATCTAAATTGACCAGACTCATTCAAAGGAAAAAGCTCAAGACAAACCTGTTTCATGGAACTTAAAATTCCCTCCTTTTTCACAGAAAGGCTTCTCCTGTCCTCTCTGGGGATACTCTCACACCAATAAGTCACTCCAGTCTTACCTGGTTGTGGAAGGATTCCATTAATAGTACATGGGAGTTGAAACTTGGCTCACTCCTAATCAATTGCATATAGAGGATGGCAGAAAATAAGTGGTCTGGTTGATGCTGACAGAAACCCCTGCTGGGTAATATGAAGAATTTCATCCTTGAGCAAGGGTTGGCATTTTATGATCCTGTACCGGGGCACCATGGTACATGCCTGTAATTCCACTTGGGAGGCTGAGACAAGAGGATGATAAGTTTGAAGTCAGTGTGTGGTAACTTAGTGAGATTCTCTTTCAAAATAAAAATTCAAAATGGGCTGGGGGAAACCAGGCATGGTGGTGCACACCTGTAATCCAATACTTGGGAGGCTGACAGAAGGATCACAGGTTTGAGGACAGCCTCAATAAGTAGCGAGACTTTCATCAACCTAGCAGAACTCTGTTTCAAAATAAAAATAAAATAAGGCTGGGGTGTAGCTCAGAAGTAGAATGCCTTAATCCCCAGTACCAATAAGTAAATAAATGTCCTATAAAAACAAGAAATGTCCCATTGCACCAAGGGCAGGCTCTGTTTGTTTATCAGTATGAAAGGTCCTAGCCTGGTGTAGTGGCTCATGCCTGTGATCTCATTACTTGGGAGGCTGAGACAAGAGGATAGCAGGTTCAAGGCCAGCCTCAGTAACTTTAACAAGACCCTGTTTCAAAAATAAAATATATAAGCCAGGCGTGGTAGCACACTCTTGCAATCCCAGTACTTGGGAGGCTGAGACAGGAGGATCGCAGGTTGGTGGCCAGCCTCAGCTACTTAGTGAGGCCCTCCACAACTTAGTGAGACACTGTTTCAAAATAAAGAATAAAAAAATAGGGCTGGGGGTATAGCTCAGAGGTAGAATGCCCCTGAAAAAAAAAAGTATTGTTGCAAATATTGATTGTCCACTGACTAGAACCTCTAAATACTTCTCTCTATTCAGAGCAGGAGTCTAAGAATAATATTGTGTGCTTTGGGCTTCTGATATTTACGCATTAATGTAGTCACAAACATTTCTCAGCCCCTACTAACCCCTACTGTGCTACACTCAGAAACACCAGGTTCTCAATACTCTGAGATGTTGAAGTCAGGCTGGGGTGAGAAAGGGCTGGTTTAACACTGGGAAAAGTTGTTTTATGTTTTATGTCAATCGAATCATGTACCCACATACTAAGGGTATTTGCACTTTTGAAATATCTTTCAGAAGCGGGTGTGACGGTGCAAGCCTGTAATCCTAGTACTTGGGAGGCTGAGACAGGAGGATCACAGGTTTGAGTACAGCCTCAGCAAGTAGTGAGACTCTCATCAACCTAACGAGACCCTGTTTCCAAATAAGAAATAAAATTGGGCTGGGGGTATAGCTCAAAGGTAGAATGATTCTGGGTTCAATCCCCAGTACCACAAAAACAAACAAAAAAAGAAATATCTTTCAGGGAAAGAGAGTAAAATAAATCCTTTAAAATGTGATCACACAACTCATATTTTGTTTTTAAATTCATATTTCTAAAGATTAGATTTTCTTAAAGAGAGACAAGACTATGTTTTAATTAAAACACATCCCTTAAAGGTATTTTATAATTAATTTGAGCAATAGAGCTGCTTCCTCCTATGTGGGTGAAATAAGGGGATTTTTTTCCTCCCTAATTACCCAGATAATGGGTTCCAGCCTCCCTTTGATGTGTCATAAAGGCTCACCTGTTTCACTACAACCTGCTATTTATTATCAAACAATTACAGTTTCCCAAATCCTGAATTTCCAAGGTGCCATTTATCCAAATCACATGTGTGTCCCCTTTGCACCCAGTCTGAAAAAGAATTTTCATTGATCAAAAATGTAACCTTGATTACCCCCTGGTGCATCAGCCCTTTTATTGCTTAGTACAAATTAAAATCCAGAGGGCTTCTAGTATACATGCTGACTATTAAGGCATTTCTTTTAACTATATATTTTAACTATTATGTGGAAGTAGGAAATGTAGAAATCTTATGAAAATGAAGGTATAGGTCAGGAGTTTTAAAAAATGAAGACTTAAAATTGTTTTATATACTTCTAAGCCTTTTTTTTTTTGGTTGAAAGCCTGTATTCTCTTCATCAAAATAAGGTACAATTTGCATATACAGATAATCTCCCAAAAGCCTATCCATGAATCCCAGGGTTCCCTTCCTCAAAAAAGGGCTGTCCTTTAAATCTCATTTGATTCTTTGAAGGTGGTTAATGAGACTACTCTGAACAAATTACTTTAACTATGTGTAGCACAAAACCGGGAAACTTGTTTCCAGAATAAAACAATTTTAATGAAAGCAGTGGGCTCCAGGGAAATGTACAAAGTAGAACACAGAAATTGAAGAAGATATCATGAGGTGCCTACCTACAAGACAGGAGGACCAGGTAGGGCTGGAGGGAGGAAGCAGCAACCTAGGGTAAGGGAAGGGAGGAGGGGGGACAAAGGCATAAAGAATGTAACAGTTGAAATGATATGAATGTGTGAAAAATTACCAAGTCCAATCTCAAAGGCATGCATGGGGAGGGTGAGAGAGAGGGAAGGAACCTGGTGGGGAGGGCACCAAGAGCTGTTTACATGTATTTTTCTGACACTCTATAGCCCAATATGATGTAAAATTAAATAAAGGAGAAGTCAGAGTCCCACCAGCACAATGATCGAGTATGTGGCACTTGGCGGAACGCTCTAGGAGGAATCTGAGTAAGACCGGCTGACTTGCAGGGAAATGAGTGAGCGTCTGGGAGGCCGGAAGAGGGCGCTAGAGTTGCCACTGTGGAAGGGATTCAGTGTGCATGTACATGGGTTAGCGTGGACCTCTTGGAGAATGCTGACAGATTTTGGTGAGAGCAAGACTTCACAGGGGACTTTGTCACAGACCCTGAGAGGCTCTGAGGTTGGGTACAAAGGCCCTAGGAGAGTCGGTAGTAACATACCATCTGGATGGGCCTGAAGAGTCCCTAAAGGACACAGGGGCTAAGAAGAACCCCACGGGCTTCAAAAACAAGAGGAAGGTCCCAAACTGGTCACTAGGGAAAATAGGAGGGTCTGAAATGAACCCAGCCTCCTGGCTTCTATTGACAACCATCCGCCTGGCCAGGTGTGGTGGTGCACGCCTGTAATCCCAGTATTTAGGAAGCTGAGATGGGAGGGTCTCAGGCTCAAGACCAGCCTCAGCAACACAGCAAGACTCTCAGCAACCTAGCGAGACCCTCTTTCAAAACAAAAACATAAAAAGGGCTGGGGGGCAGGTAGCCAGGAAGTAGAATGCCTGTGGGTTCAATTCCCTCCAGTACCACACACACATACACACACACACACACACACACACACACGCGCGCGCACACACGCACGCACACACGCACACAAAAGAGCCAACCATGTGTATGATGGGAGCCTCCTAGAGCTCTGCTGATACACAGATAGGGTAATGATGTGGGATCCAGGTGTTGAGGGCAGGGATCTTGGGAGCTATAATAAGCCTGGAGGAATTTTGTCAGTGTTACTGTCAAGTTTGCTGCTAATCCATTTGGTATGTTTATGAGCAATGAAAAAATGGTGTCCCCTCCCCCAGCTGGACAGGACTCTGCTTCAGGATGCACACATGGAACATGGGCTAGATGACCGTTCCTACTTGCTCCTGAGGCCAGAGTCCTTTGTCTGGCCACAATCTGTCCAACTTCATGTAGAGGCCTTGGTTGGACTGAGCACTAAAATAATTAAATTTTATTTTGGCTAAAAGCTAACCTTATACCCTTACAGATGAGCACAGTAGTATTTAGTAGAAAGGCTGTATTTGTAAATAAAAGAATTCTTTTAAGAAATGCAAATAGAAGCTACAAAAATAATAACTGATAGTACATTTGACTTGATCTCTCTGTGTTCTAAAAATGCTTAGCAAGGGAATAACATTCTCCTAGTCCTTCTCCTATCCCTGATCTCCTACAGAAATGGCTGCATGCTTGTGCAACCATGGGTGTGTTAATTATTCTCTCTGTGCATCGCTTTCTTCATCTATAAATGGAGATTATAATAGTACCTATTTTGTGGAGTTGTGAGGAGGATTAAAAATGGTAATACATGGAAAGTTGGGTCTGGCATTTAGTATTTACTCAATAGATGTTAGCCAGTTTTATTATTTGCATCGGTCATGTGTTAATGAGAAGGTTAAAGCTAGATGGAGCTATAGACATGATCTGGGAAACATTTATATAGAATATTGTTTTCAAGCTGGGCCTTGAAACATGGAAAGGATTTCAATAGACAGAGAAAATAAGAGGAAGACATTCCAGGCATTGGGAATCAAGATGTAAAGTTACAGGCAGGATTCGAGTATGGTGAGCACACCTATTTAGCAGAAAACAAATGGAATGTGTAGGAGAAGGGTGAAAAACAAGCCTGGAAGCTAAATTAAGGGCACATAGCAAGGAGTACAGAATTCATTCTTCTCTCTCTGATCAACAAGGAAAGTCAAGAAAGATTGTACTTGCCACACCCACAATTTGGCTTTGGCCTTCCCACTCTATGGAATCTTTTTGCTCAAAGGTCTTGTAATACAGTGCCTCTAAAATAAAGTACAAGCCAGGCGTGGTGGCACATGCTTGTAACCCCAGTAATTGGGAGGCTGAGACAGGAGGATTGCAGGTTCGAGGACAGCCTCAGCAAGTAGTGAGACTCTCATTACCTAGTGAGACCCTGTTACAAAATAAAAATAAAATAGGGCTGAGGTGTAGTTTGGAGGTAGAATGCTCCCGGGTTCAATCCCCAGTGCCACAAAAAAATAAAATAAAGTGCAAAGCACCGACCTGTGGCCTTCCTAAATGATGTGGTAGGACTGGAGTGGGGTCTGAAGTCCTGCATTTTTAACAAACTCCCAGGTGCCACCATACTCTTTGCTGCTCATCCATTGACCACACTCTGAGTACCAATAATGACCTCTTCTCATCTTCATCTTTACCCCTTCCACAGTGTTGGGTCTTTATGACCTTCCTGAAGCTCTCATTTTTGGCTTCTGTGACTATCTTACCTGAATCTTCGGGTATTACTTGAAAGAAGACAATGGAGTTCAGAGAGATGCACAAGGTGGAACACAGTAATCGATGAAGATGTGGTGGGGTATGTGCCTCTAGGGTACCAGGGGGTAGGATGGGCCTCTAGAGAAGGAAACAGCAACCTAGAAATTTGGGGAAATAAACCTGTATCCTGCCAGCACAGTGATGTGGTACCTGGAGGGAACAAGCTCTAGAGGGCATCTGGAGTGGGACTTGCAGATTTGAAGGAATATGAGCAGGATTCTGGGAGGCAGGAGGGGGCACTAGAGTTGCCACTATGGAGGGAAATTCAGTGTGGACAAGACTTAGGGGTGACCTCACAAGGAAGCCTGACAGGCCTTGGTGGCAGAAGGGAATTCATCAGAGGCCCTGGGAGGCTCTGAGATTTGGTTACAAACGCCCTCTGAGAGTTGGGAGAAGGAACATCTGAGTGGGACTGAAAGGCTGAGAACACAGCCTGCTCTGTAGAACTCCAGTACATATTGCCTTGTCTTGAGCACAGCCCTCATCACATAAGACAAAGTTGCCGTGGGTAGCAAAATCGACATGTAATAGCTTTAGCTATAAACTCAAGACTAGGCTTTAGATTTGTATTGGCCAAGCAACTGCCAGGCATCCATCTCTTTAGTCTTTTAAATGCAAATATTACAAACTATGTTGTAATAAAAGATAGACACATTATGATAGAAGACACCTATTGTACCTCTCATGATGCATCCAGCTTCCCTAGATCTCCCCTGAGATTCCCACCCCACCTACCCCACCCATCCACAAGGGGATTGGCTACAGTTGATTGGTATAGAGGTAGAACCTGTCAATAGTGAGTTGAGTCTTTCACTAGAATTTTGGATGAAACTGGAAAAAGCAAGCAAGTCCCTTTCACTATCCCAGGAACAGAAGTCAAGAACATGTATACTCAGAAGTTGTTGGGGAAGCTGGGCGTGATGGTGCACGCTTGTAATCCCTAGTACTTGGGAGGCTGAGACAGGAAGATCACAGGTTCAAGGACAGTCTCAGCAAGTAGTGAGACTCATCAACCTAATGAGACCCTGTTTCAAAATAAAAATAAAAAATAGTGCTGGGGGTGTAGCACAGAGGTAGAATGTACCCCTGAGTTCAATCCCTAGTGCCACAAAAAAAGAAGTTGTTGGGGACCAGGATCTGACACATGGAAGAGATGAACACAGAAATTAACAAGGCTGCTCAGGACACCAGGAGAGCACAGGGAAACAGCTTGACCTACCTGTGAGGTTTACACCCTGACAATTTGTACATCTCCACATAAGCCAGGTCCGCAAGGCAAGCTCAACCACAGTCTAGCCTGAGTCTTGGCAGAATGCCCTGTAATTTCTTCTAGTGAAAGGGAAGATAAGCTGTGTGAGGATCTGCTGAGAGGCGGTTTTCTTCCCTATCTAGTGAACTGCCACAAAGCTGTTTCTCATCTATCTCCTTAGTTTCAGTTAAGCACATGACTTTTTACCTCACTCCCATTTAGGCGACTGCTGCAGACTGGTTTAGAGTAGCTTTTCAACAGCAGTGGGGCCTGTCATGTAGAGTCTATTGTTGCAGGAGACTTTTGGTCCACAGAGAACAAGAATCAGAGGCCAGATTAGGATATAGCAGGTCTTTTTATCCACTGGTGAGGCTCAGAGAGCAAAGCTCTGGGTCTGAACCCCGAGCTCAGCACATGCAAGTTCTTTTATACATTTGCTCACTTACCTTTTAGAAGGGAGGGGGTGAGTGTGAGATTTGTTTTACCTAGCATAAGCAAGATGCAGAAGCAGAACAGCAGCTAGTCTGTATATTGTTTCTCTTTTTTTTTTTTCTAGCAGTTATGTGCCTTATCTTGTGATTTCAGCTGCCCAGGGAGGACAAGCTATGTTCTCCAGGGGAAAACGGCTTTATTCTTCTAACTTGTCTCTAGGCTTCTAGCCAAGAGTTGTCTTCAAGGACATAGCTGGGCCCCTGCCTCACTATCTATCATTGGCCTCTTCAGTTCAGTGTTGTCTGGGGTATTAGGAATGCAAGGAACTGACACTATTATGACTTGTTGTCTGTGTAAGTAATAAACCAAATCTATTTGGACATTTTCTTTCTTTACCAGGCAAATCTGTGGAAGTATAGCGAGCCATCCTAACAGCTGTAGTAGTCATACTTGTGGCCACATTATTAGCCACCACCTTGGGGAATGTTTTACCACATGACAAAGAAAAGAAGTAAGGGATGGAGAGAATTCACTTCCTGATTTTCCTCACTGCTCCAGCCCCTGATTCTAGGAAAGTCTGGGACCTTGAATTCCATGAAACACTCTAATATCTCCCCCAATAAGCCTCCCAGTTTCTTTATTTTCCCCCTTCAGAGAACATTCCCTTAGAAGGTATTTTTGACCTTTACAACCAAAAGATCATCTGATATGCACACAGAGATGATAGTATCAGTAATCAGAACTCCTGTGCCAAGGATTGAAATGCATCTTCTTTTTATTAATCCTACTTCTCTTGTATATTGATTTCTTTCTGGCTCTTGAACTAGTATTTATAATAGGACCAGCCTGCATTTATTAAAGTTCTAATAAATATAAAGTTTTATGAAAATGATTTTGACCAAGTAGAAGAAAACATGACTCTTTCACTATGATGAAAGTATAAATTTACTCTCATCATTTATCAGTAACTCCACAGTACAAACTGTATAAGTTAACTATGCTACTATTTTAAAGTTATAAATGTCTTAGTTGTAATTCATATTAGTTAAATTCTAAGAATATATTATAGAATCATGCATATCTATGCCAAATACCCAACAAAACAGTGTAAGTAGGATTAAAGTTTGATTCACTTTTAACATCCTTTGAGGTTAGCTGTGCCTCATACACATTGTGATCACCTAAATCAATATACAGGTACTTATGAATCATTGGTTATAGCTCCACTTTTCCTGTATGCCAGAGTTTTCTTTGATCAGGGTCATGGATTGGAAATCAAGTGAACCAGGTACAGCTATCAGAGCTTTGACCATTGTGAAATTCTACCAAAAACTGTAAATAAATCACTGCACATTTATCACTACTGGGAAACAACTAAAAAAATAGGCATTGGGGCTAATGAAATCATAATAATGAATGGGAATTGCACGATTACTATAAGAAATGGATGTCTTAATTGTCAAATTAAAGTTCAACTTTAGGAAACTGTACAGATTTTCAGTAATGCATCTGGCTGCTTGTGGTTCCCCTGAGATGCAAGTAGTTCATGACACACTGATAACTGGTTATAATCTGTAGTAGTGCCTTATAAAAAGTCCAAATTTGTTTGAAAATAAATTTTACTAGTCAAGGTTAAACATGAGACACCTAGTCATTGTCTAAGTATGATTTATTAGTGTTACTATAATATAATTTTTTTGGTGGAACTGGGGATTAAACAAGAGGAGGAGGGTTACCTCTGAGCTACACCCCCAGCCCTATTTTATATTTTTATTTTGAAACAGGGTCTTGCTAAGTTAACGCATAATATAATTTATTAAAATAATAACTGTTAGAGCCGGGCATGGTGGCGCACGCTTGTAATCCCAGTACTTTGGGAGGCGGAGACCGGAGGATCCAGGTTCGCGGCCAGCCTCAGTGCGCATGCGCGCACGATCAATTGATGGATCTCTCTCTCTCTCTCTCTCTCTCTCTCGCTGTCTCTCTGTCTCTCTCTCTCTACCTAGTGAGGCCCTCCGCGACTTCGTGAGACCCGGTTTCAAAAATAAAGCATTAAAAAAATAGGGCCGGGGGCGTAGCGCGGAGGTAGAACGCCCCTGCGTTCAATCCCCGGTACCGCAAATAATAATAATAATAATAATAATAATAACTGTTAGGTAGTTAGATGAGAGATGACCAAGGTAGGGAAAGAAATGGGACAGAAGGTCTGGCCAGCCCCTATGAGAAGAGATGAAAATCACCACCCAGCTGTGATTGCCATTTTAGACACACACACACACACACACACACACACACACACACAATCCTGCCCAGGGTTTCACTGGGGCACCTGGGGGAAAGTTTCCAACAGACTGGAAACAGCGCAGGCCCACTAAGTTGTGACATGAAAAGTGATAGTTTCCTCCCCCAAATGCATATACATGAGGAGGAAGGTTTCCAGATGGAGAACTCGCTGTTGTATTTCATTTTTGGAAAGGACAGTTCCAGATTCTTTCTCTGGAATGTACCCCTTTATCACAGCCTTCTCTTATGCCTTACCCCATTTCCCTAAATAAACCTCTTAGAAGCTGGGCATGGTGGCGCATGCTTGTAACCCCAGTACTTGGGAGGCTGAAACAGGAGGATCGCAGGTTCGTGGCCAGCTTCAACTACTTAGTGAGGCCCTCCGCAACTTAGTGAGTCCCTGTTTTAAAATAAAGAATAAAAAATAGGGCTGGGGGTGTAGCTTAGAGGTAGAATGACTCGGGTTCAATCTCCAGTACTGCAAAAAAAAAAAAGAAAACCACTCTTATATTCCCCTATTTGTGTTTTCCGACTGAAATCTTTCTCTCGGGAAGCAAGGACTGAGGATGAGAGATCACTGCCTTAAAATATTTATTTCTAGGAGAGATTATCACCCTTTAACATAACTACACTTATTAAAATATTTTGTGGTGATAATTATGGTTACTTATTTAAGTTATATATTTATGATAAAAATGCATCACAATATGTAATATTAAATTTTCAACCAACTTATAAATTACATTTTAAAATGTCCTTAAAATCCACGCATGTAACATAAGTTCATGGTTAGTAACTTTCTCCAGCCACATTTTACAGTAATTATTCCCAAGATTGTTATACAGATCTTTTTTTAAAGGTTTTTTCCCCATAGCATAGCTCTACAATAAATTAATGTGAGCCTATTATATCAAAGGTGTTTATATGTGTTAAAATATGCATTTAAATTTAATATGCCTATTTATGGTGCAAATATATCCCCAAGCAGGCACGGTGTGCAGTAAGAAGCCCCGTGGAGTTTTGACATAATACTTTGATGAGGGAGGGAGGATTGATGTAAGGTCCGTGCTAGCTTGGAAGAGCCTACAATGGATAGCAAACCTAAGTTAGACGGACCTGGATCATTTTCAAGTAAAACTGCCAGGAAGCAAAAAGTTTTCCTCCAACTTTCAGGCCTTGACTGCTTTACCGGCTAGGAACCGAGAAGGCCGGGAACCAGAGAGCGGCTGGCGCGGGCGCCGGGCGGACCTCGCCTGCGACACCCGCGCCCGCCGCCCGCTCCGGCCTTGGGGGCCCTGGCGCTGCGGCCTCGGGGGCTCTGGGGCTGCGGCCCCTGGGCTCTACGGGCGCTCCGGCCTCGGGGGCCCTGGCGCTCCGGAGCGGCCCCTGGACTCTGCGGACGCTGCGGCCCCCGGCGCACCGGAGCGGCCCCTGGCTCTGACTCTGCGGCCCCTGGGCTCTGACTCTGCAGCCCCCGGCGCTCCGGAGCGGCCCCTGGCTCTGACTCTGCGGCCCCTGGGCTCTGACTCTGCAGCCCCCGGCGCTCCGGAGCGGCCCCTGGCTCTGACTCTGCAGCCCCCGGCGCTCCGGAGCGGCCCCTGGCTCTGACTCTGCAGCCCCCGGCGCTCCGGAGCGGCCCCTGGCTCTGACTCTGCAGCCCCCGGCGCTCCGGAGCGGCCCCTGGCTCTGGCTCTGCGGCCCCTGGGCTCTGGCTCTGCAGCCCCCGGCGCTCCGGAGCGGCCCCTGGGTCGGCCGCCGAGCCGAGCGGAGCGTGAGGTGTCGAGGGAGAGGGCGAGACTTCGGCGCGGCCCCACGCGGTGGGGAGGACGAGCCCAGCGGGCGGGCGGCCTTACCGGCAGAGCCCCCGGCCACGACCTGCCGGGCAGCCTCGCGCGCCAAGCCGTCGCGCGCGGAGGACATCTTCGCGGCGGAGGACGGCGCGTGGCCGCGTGGGCCGCAGTCCCGACGGCGCCGAGGCGGCGGTTCGGCCCGGTGCTCCGCGAGGGCTCTGGCGGCCGCTGTGCCGGCCTCTGTGCGGCCGGGCTCCCCGACTCCGAAAGGCCCTGGAGAGGAGCCGCCGCGGCGATGGCGGGCCGGCCGGGCTGCAGCCTGGCGCCGTCCGATAGGACACGCCGGGTCCTGTCCTATCGACAGCCTCCCGCAGTCAAGCTGGACGCGCTGCCCTGGATAACACGCGTAGCGACTCTGCCCCCGGCCGGCCAGAACTAAAGAAGGGGCAGGTGAATAAATGCCGCCGAGGTGGTTATCCTAGGACTGTAGTAGGCTGTAGTAAGTCAGAGCCGATCTGTTTGCCACTTGTCTTACAACTGAGCTCATGTCGTATTTTAACCAAGAAAATGGTTATGATTTAAGGAAAGTTAGCACGTACCTCATCCACTTGAGTTTTACTTGCCAAAAGACCAAAAAGAGAAAATGCCTGGTTACAAGTAATATCTAGCCCAGAGGTTCGCAAAATATCGTACCCAGCATAATTCGTGAATCTGTTAGAAGTCAAACTCATGGACTCACCCCCCCCACACACACACACACTCTGAATCAGGTCTCAGGGATTATGACACAGAAACCTGTGTTTTAATCAGTTCTCTGTTAATAGTTATGACCATTAAAGTTTGTAAGCCACTGACCTAAATGATTGGGGAATATTAAAGAACTCCAGTATATTCTCTCTATAAAAAGTTTACTCATGCCAGTCCCTTAAAATAGTTTGCAAAACAAAAAAAATAGCAAAAAAAATTTATATCTGTTTTCAAGCCACAAGTTGCAAATGGCTATGTAGGAGAGATACAAATACCTGCCACACAAGATTGTGAAATTTTAGAAAAACACCCACCACACCCCTAACAGGCAGCAAATGATAAGAGTAAAAGTGAAAAATGGGAGACTTGGCAACCCCTATTGTCATTACTTCTAAACATTGTATTTAATACTAACGGTATTTATTTTGTGCCATATGAAATTGCCATTTTTGAAGGTCAAAAACTTTGGATATGAGCAGTTTAATATAAAGTTAATATATATGATTCCAATCAAATGTACAAAATACAATAATTTGGTTTCATATTTTTATGTTTTTGGCTGAGCCATTAAAATTGATGATAGTAATATCTGTATGGTAAAATTATTTGAAGTAATTGAGGAATTGGAGAGCTTGCTGCTTATGTGAGCAGATATACAAAAATAAAGTTTCTCATATTTGATTAAATTCCTCTGAAAATGTTTGCCATAAAGTAACTTTTAGAAATATTGTTCTAATTAGATAGAATAAGGGCTTTTGATCAGTATCTTTTAGTCTGTTACTAATTATATATGAAGTCTTGAGTACAATCAAGAATACTTACTCATTTAACAAATATTGAAAATCTGTTACATACTAAGCATAGAAACAATTTCAGAGCTCATAGAAAACATTTCTTTCATTTTCCACTGCAGAAACTGAGTTTTCCAAAATGACACTGGGATTGGTATATTAGCTGGGCTTTCAGTCCAGGATTCCTTCTGATAATAGCGAGATTATAGATTTAATTAGTAATCACAAGCCAAACAAAATACATTCTATCATACAGAAACCTATACTTACTAAATGAACTAAAGAACATTATGCTAAGTGACATCAGCCTGTCTCAGAAAGTCAAGAGTTGTATGTCTTCTCATATGTGGAATCTAGAGAGAAAATAGGAAATAAAAGGAACTTCAGATAAACAAGGAGAGAGATCACTAGAATAGTGGAAGTGGATAGAAGAAGGGAGGTGAGAGGGGAAAGGGATTGAAGAAGGAAACAGAGCAAATACTGTTAAGTTTATATATGAAGTTATCAGTCCAATCTCACATGTATGGGGAGGGAGGAAGGAGCAGGGTGGTATGCAGAGGGAAATATACCAAGTGATGAATGTATATCACTATGATGTGTAATTGAAATGCACCAATAAAATTATTTTTAAAAAAGATAAAAGTCATGTTTCAGAGTTTCAGAAAACTTTAGGTAAAATTCATTATGCATAAACTCTCTGGAACAAAGCTGTTTTATCAGAAATGGCAGATACGAATCAGATGTGGTGGCGCACGCCTGTAATTTCAGTACTTGGGGGGCTGATACAGGAGGATTGCAGGTCCGAAGCCAGTCTCAGCAACTTAATGAGACCCTGTTTCCAAATTGAAAAAAAAATGTAAAGGGCTGAGGGAGTAGCTCAGAGGTAGAATGCCTCTGGGTTCAATCCCCAGCACCACAAAAAAAGAAAAAAATAATAAATGCCAGATATGAGCATGGTCCCCATGAGACCACCCTCCAGAGCTGTGAGGAATAAATTTCCATTGTCTATAAAAAATTAAGTGACCCCCCAAATTAGTTTTATTTATTTGTATGTAAGTGGGGAATTCTTAATTGTTCACAACTATTAAATCCCAAGACATATACCCAACCAAATTCTACATTCATTCATTGAGAGCTTATTTTGGCATTTTCCTAGGTTTGGGCAGTATTAATAGTAAACACCCTGCCCTGTGGATCACGTAATCTAATGGAAGAGATCCTACCATCTGGCAGTGTAAGGAAATCTTGGCCTCCCCTGGATTATTTCAGGAAATGCAATACTTTCAGGTCAAGATTTAAGTGTAGCTATTGACATCGTTATTTCTATATGTACTTTCACATCGCAAGATCTTATCCTGAGAATATGAGAGAGGTTTGTGGTCTTACTAAAAACAAATTGCTTCCTCTTTTCAAACCCTGGATTAGAGCAAATGTCTTTGAGTAAAAAAAAAAAAAAAACACAAGGCCTAGCGTCACATGTAATCCAGTCTTACACACCTCCAGAATAGTTGAGGAGACAGCTCCCTGGCATAATAACATCCTGGAACTTGGGAGTCTACAAGGATCAATCCAGGGTCAATAAATACCCACTGTGATAAGAGTTCTGATTTGAGGATATATCTTTTATCTGCAGCTAAATTGCCCATAGCCGATACTGGAATTCTGGAAGGTTTAGCACTGGGAAACAATGGTAAAATTTACTTGACCTACTATTTCAGATCTTTTTATCATAATAATTATTATTATTATTATTGGTGCATTGTATTCATACATCTTGTTGAAGTTCAGGGTGATATAGGCATACATGCAACTAAGGTTTCTCCTTCTTTGCTGGAGTCCCACCTATGTACCAATTTCTCCCTAGCTTCCACATATGAGGGAGAACATCCAACCTTTCACTTTTTGTGACTGACTAATCTCACTTAGCATAATGTTCTCCATTTCCATCCATTTCCCTGCAAATGACATAATTTTGTTCTTCTATGGCTAAGTAAAATTCCATTTTGTACATATCCCATAGTTTTGTAATCCATTCATTTGTTGATGGACATCTCAACTGGTTCCATAGTTTGGCAATTGTGAATTGTGCAGCTATAAACATAGATATGCATGCATTAGTCTGGTAGTTTGGTTTACATTCTTTGGGGTAGATACCCAAGAGTGGTATAGGTGGGTCACATGATAGGTTTATTCCTATTATTCTAAGGATCTTCCACACTGTTTTCCAAAGTGGTTATGCTAATTTGCAATCCCACCAACAGTGTATCAGAGTTCCTACTTCTCCACATCCTTGCCAGCATTTATTATTGTTTGTGTTTTTAATGATTGCCATTCTGCCGGGTGTGGTGGTGCACGCTTGTAATCCCAGTACTTTGGGAGGCGGAGACCGGAGGATCCGGGTTCGCGGCCAGCCTTAGCTCTCTCGTTCTCTCTCCCTGTCTCTCTTGCTTTCTCTCTCTCCTTGTCTCTCTCTCTCTCTCTCTCTCTCTCTCTCTCTCTCTCTCTACCTAGTGAGGCCCTCCGCAACTTCGTGAGACCCAGTTTCAAAATAAAGCATAAAAAATAGGGCCGGGGGTGTAGCGCGGAGGTAGAACGCCCCTGGGTTCAATCCCCAGTACCGCAAAAAATATATAAATAAATAAATTAATGATTGCCATTCTAATTGGGGTTAGGTGAAATCTCGGGGTAGTTTTTATTTGCATCTCTCTGATTGCTAATGATATTGAACATTTTTTCATACATTTATTGGCCATTTGTATTTCTTCTTTTGTGAAGTGTCTACTTCACTTGCGCATTTTTTGATTGGGTTATTTGGTTTTTTGGCAGTGAGTTTTTTGAGTTCTGTATATATTCTAGATATTAGTCCTTAATTAGAGGAATAGCTGGCAAAAATCTTCTCCCATTCTTTTGGCTCTCTCTTGAAGTTCTTGATAGTTTCCTTTGCTGCACATTTCTTCAGTTTAATGCAATCCCATGTATTGATCCTCATTTTAATTTTTTGTGCCTTTAGAGTCTTGTTGAGGAAGTTTTTACCCATGCCTATATGTTGGAGTGTTGGTCCTTTGCCCTCTTCAAGTAATTGCAAGGTCTCTGGTCTAATTTCCAGGTCTTTGATCCATCTTGAATTGATTCTTGTGCAGGGTGAGAAAGTGGGGTTTATTTCCATTTTTCTGCATGTGGTTAACCAGTTTTTCCAACACCATTTGTTGAAGAGACTACCTTTTTTCCAGTGTATGTTTTTGGTTCCTTTGTCAAAAATCAATTAACTGTAAGTGTGTGGATTTGTTTCTGTGTCTTCTCTTCTGCTCCACTGGTCTATGTGTCTGCTTTTGTGCCAATACCATGCTGTATTTATTCCTATGGCTCTGTAGTATAGTTTGAAGTCAAGTATTGTGATGCCTCCTGCATGGTTCTTAATGCTGAGAACTATTTTGGTTCTTCTGGGTTTTTTGTTGTTCCAAATTAATTTAAGGACTGATTTTTATTGCATTAAATCTGTAGATCACTTTTGGAAGAATGGCCATTTTGATTATATTTATTCTGCCTATCCAAGAGCATGGGAGATCCTTCTACCTTCTAAGATCTTCAATTTCTTTTTGCAATGTTTTATAATTTTCCTTGTATAGGTCTTTTACCTCCTTGGTTAAGTTTATTCCTAAGTATTTTATTGTTTGGGGGAAATATTGTGAGTGGAAATGTTTTCTGGATTTCTTTTTCAGTGGATTTGTGGTTGGCATATAGAAAAGCTTCTGATTTTTTTAAGATTGATTTTGTATCCACTTTTCTGAATTTGTTGATCAGTTCTAAAAGCCTTTTGGTTGAGTTTATTGGGTCTTCTAAGTATAATACCATGTCATATGCAAATATAGTTTCAGTTCTTCTTTTCCTTTTGTACTCCTTTGATTTCCTTCTTTTGTCTTATTGCTCTGGCTAGAGTCTCAAGTACTATATTGAAAAGGAGTAGTGATAGTGACGTCCTTGTCTTGTTCCTGACTTTAAAGGGAACTTTCGTAGTTTTTCCCCATTCAATATGATGTTGGCTGTAGGCCTATTGTATATTGCCTTTATGATGTTGAGGTATGTTCTTCCTATTCCAATTCTCTGCAGTGTTTTTATTTTTTTTATTTTAATTTTTTGGGGGGTACTGGGGATTGAACCCAAGGGAATTCTACCTCCAAGCTATATGCCCAGCCCTATTTTTTATTCTTTATTTTGAAACAGATGCAGACGGCCTCACTAAGTAGCTGAGGCTGGCCGCGAACCTGTGACCCTCCTGTCTCAGCCTCCCAAGTACTGGGATTACAAGTGTGTGCCACCACGCCTGGCCCTGGGCTTTTCTCTGATGGTAGGCTCTTTATTGCCATTTCAATCTCTTTGATTGCTATTGGTTGGTTTAAATTTTCTGTGTCTTCTTGATTCAATTTAGGAAGGTTGTATGTGTCTAGAAATTTGTCAATTTCGTCTAGGTTTTCCATTTTGTTTGCGTATAGTTTTTCAATGTAGTTTCTGATAATCCTCTGGATTTCCATGCTGTCTGTGGTAATATCACCTTTTTCATCTCTTATTTTAGTAATTTGGGTTGATTCTCTCTTTCTTTTGGTTAGGTTTGCTAATGGTTTATCTATCTTGTTTATTTTTTCAAGAAACCAGCTTTTGGTTTTGTTGATTTTTTGTATTTTTGTTGTTGTTGTTGTTCTCTACTTCATTGATTTCTGCTCTAATTTTAATGATTTCCTGTCTACTACTGGCTTTGGGATTAGACTGTTCCTGCTTTTCAAGGGCTTTGAGGTGTGTCATTAGGTTATTTGGTGATTTTCTCTTCTTGTTATGTGAGCACTCAGTGCTATGAATTTTCCTCTTAATACTACCTTCAAAGTGTCCCAGAGATTTTGATGTGTTGTGTCTCTGTTTTCGTTTGTTTCTAGGAATTTCTTAATTTCTCCCCGTATTTCTTTTATGACCCATTCCTCATTCAACAGTGTGGTGTTTAGTCTCCATGTGTTTATGAGGTTTCTCTGGGTCTTCTTACAGTTTAATTCTAGTATCATTCCATTATGGTCTGAAAAGACACAGGGGATTATATCACATTTTTTGAATTTGCTAGTGCTTGCTTTGTGGCCCAGGATATGGTCTATTTTGGAGAAGGTTCTGTGAGCAGCTGGAAAGAATGTATATTCTGCTGTAGTTGGGTGGAATAGTCTGTATGTGTCTACTAGGTCCATTTGGTTTATGGTATTCCTTAGGTCTGAGGCATCTTTACTGATCTTTTGTCTAGAAGATCAATCTAGTGGTGTGAGAGGAGTGTTGAAGTCTCCCAATATTATTGTATTGGGATCTATGTGAGACTTAATGTCATGAAGAGTTTGTTTTATTAAAGTGGTTGCACCTATGTTCAGAGCATAAATGTCGACTATCATTATATCATCTTGTTGGATTGTTCCTCTTACCAGTAAAAAATGACCTGCTTTGTCTCTTCTGATAAGTTTAGGCTTGAAGTCAATTTTGTCTGATATGAGAGTTGCTACCCCTACCTGTCTTTGCATTCCATTAGCATGGATTAGCTGCTCCAGCTCTTCACCTTTAGTTTGTGAGTATCTTTACCTGTAAGGTGCACTATTTCAGATTCTCTAGACCCAATTCATCACATTATTCTTCCTGCTATTATTTTAAATAATGCTATAATATCCTAATAGGGCAAAACTTCTTATATGAAGCTGCTTATATTATATTCAGCTTATATTTCAAAAGTTGGTTTATATAACCGATTGTGGTTAAGAATTACATAATTATTGATTTATCCATCCTTTTGCAAAATGATTGAAAAACTAAACCTTCATGAATCTTAAAATGTCAATTAAACTTAAATATCTGACAATTTCTTCAATGTGTTTTTTGTTT